>RXON01000619.1:0-40502 GCA_009667805.1 Leptobrachium leishanense
AGCATATATATCCACACACTGCTGGGAAGCACCTCTCTGCAGTATAATTAATGCAGCATATATATCCACACACTGCTGGGAAGCGCCTCTCTGCAGTATAATTAATGCAGCATATGAATCCACACACTGCTGGGAAGCGCCTCTCTGCAGTATAATTAATGCAGCATATGAATCCACACACTGCTGGGAAGCACCTCTCTGCAGTATAATTAATGCAGCATATGAATCCACACACTGCTGGGAAGCGCCTCTCTGCGGTATAATTAATGCAGCATTTGAATCCACACACTGCTGGGAAGCACCTCTCTGCAGTATAATTAATGCAGCATATGAATCCACACACTGCTGGGAAGCACCTCTCTGCAGTATAATTAATGCAGCATATATATCCACACACTGCTGGGAAGCGCCTCTCTGCAGTATAATTAATGCAGCATATGAATCCACACACTGCTGGGAAGCACCTCTCTGCGGTATAATTAATGCAGCATATGAATCCACACACTGCTGGGAAGCGCCTCTCTGCAGTATAATTAATGCAGCATATGAATCCACACACTGCTGGAAGCGCCTCTCTGCAGTATATATTAATGCAGCATATGAATCCACACACTGCTGGGAAGCACCTCTCTGCGGTATAATTAATGCAGCATATGAATCCACACACTGCTGGGAAGTGCCTCTCTGCAGTATAATTAATGCAGCATATATATCCACACACTGCTGGGAAGCACCTCTCTGCAGTATAATTAATGCAGCATATATATCCACACACTGCTGGGAAGCGCCTCTCTGCAGTATAATTAATGCAGCATATGAATCCACACACTGCTGGGAAGCACCTCTCTGCAGTATAATTAATGCAGCATATGAATCCACACACTGCTGGGAAGCGTCTCTCTGCAGTATAATTAATGCAGCATATGAATCCACACACTGCTGGGAAGCGCCTCTCTGCGTATAATTAATGCAGCATTTGAATCCACACACTGCTGGGAAGCACCTCTCTGCAGTATAATTAATGCAGCATATGAATCCACACACTGCTGGGAAGCTCCTCTCTGCGGTATAATTAATGCAGCATATGAATCCACACACTGCTGGGAAGCACCTCTCTGCAGTATAATTAATGCAGCATATGAATCCACACACTGCTGGGAAGCGCCTCTCTGCAGTATAATTAATGCAGCATATGAATCCACACACTGCTGGGAAGCGCCTCTCTGCGGTATAATTAATGCAGCATATGAATCCACACACTGCTGGGAAGCACCTCTCTGCAGTATAATTAATGCAGCATATGAATCCACACACTGCTGGGAAGCACCTCTCTGCAGTATAATTAATGCTGCATATGAATCCACACACTGCGGGGAAGCTCCACTCTGCAGTATAATTAATGCAGCATATGAATCCACACACTGCTGGGAAGCTCCTCTCTGCGGTATAATTAATGCAGTATATGAATCCACACACTGCGGGGAAGCACCTCTCTGCAGTATAATTAATGCAGCATATGAATCCACACACTGCTGGGAAGCGCCTCTCTGCAGTATAATTAATGCAGCATATGAATCCACACACTGCTGGGAAACGCCTCTCTGCAGTATAATTAATGCAGCATATGAATCCACACACTGCTGGGAAGCGCCTCTCTGCGGTAGAATTAATGCAGCATATGAATCCACACACTGCTGGGAAGCGCCTCTCTGCAGTATAATTAATGCAGTATATGAATCCACACACTGCTGGGAAGCGCCTCTCTGCAGTATAATTAATGCAGCATATGAATCCACACACTGCTGGGAAGCGCCTCTCTCCAGTATAATTAATGCAGCATATGAATCCACACACTGCTGGGAAGCACCTCTCTGCGATATAATTAATGCAGCATATGAATCCACACACTGCTGGGAAGCACTTCTCTGCAGTATAATTAATGCAGCATATGAATCCACACACTGCTGGGAAGCGCCTTTCTCCATATAATTAATGCAGCATATGAATCCACACACTGCAGGGAAGCGCCTCTCTGCGATATAATTAATGCAGAATATAAATACGCACACTGCGGGGAAGCGTCTCTCTGCGGTTTAATTAATGCAGCATATGAATCCGCACACTGCTGGGAAGCGCCTCTCTGCGGTATAATTAATGCGGCATATGAATACATATCATATCACACACGGAACACTATCATACACGGAGGAGTCAGCTGAATTGTTTGACTACAATGACAGTGACATGCTGCTTGAGGATGCACAGCAACTCCAGTGCTCTGATTCAAACTCTGAGGTTGAGGAAGGGAGTATAATCAGCCTAGAGGGAGGGGGTGCCAGTCACACACAAAGAACTGGCACTCATGTTGCCCCAGCAGCTGCAGCATACTGCCAAGTTGGCTCCAGTGACGAGGAGATAGGGGGTGATGACAATGATGATGAGGTCACTGACTCCACCTGGGTGCCTGATCGAACAGAGGAGTCAAGTGAGGAGGAGGCACAACAAACACGAGGCACAACGTCCTCTATGACCAACCGTAGCCAGTCCAAGGCATTAGATGTCAGAGCTGCTCAGGTGCAGAGCGCTGTTGTTTCAAAGCACGCATCCAGGAACTCTGCTGTCTGGGAGTTCTTTAAAAAATGTGCAGCAGACCGCACTGTTGCTATTTGTAATCTATGTCAGATGAGGATCAAGCGTGGGAAAGACACCGGACGCTTGGGTACTACGTGCTTGAGGCGACATATGACCACCTGCCACGCATCCCGTTGGCACAACACTTTGCATAGGTCCTCCTCCTCCTCATCTGTCTCTACCCCCACTATATGTCCTGCCATGTCATTGCCTGCTACAACCTCCACTGACAGGGATGATGTTACAGTAATGGATGTACCAGGTCCTTCCTCACAATGTGACAGCATCCCATCAGCTGAAGATTTACGCAGTCAGATTACGTTGCCCCAGCTGCTGCAGCGTAAGAAAAAATATAGTCCCAACTATCCGCAAGCACAGCGTCTAAGTGCCAGCTTAGCAAAAATTACGTGCATTACAGCTGCTGCCTTTCCAGCTGGTGGACTCTGCTTCCTTCTGTGAATTTGCTGAATGTGCTGTACCACAGTGTCAGGTTCCAAAACGCCATTTCTTTTCACGGAAGGCCATTCCAGCACTATACCAGCACGTGGAAGACAATGTTATGGATTGACATTCTGTCAGCTCTGCAGGGGCAGGCACAGAGATGGTTAACACCACGCCAGCTTCAGCTGGGAATGGTCATCTCTGATAATGGCAGCAACCTTCTCTCCACCCTACGCCAGGGTAAGTTGACGCATGTACCATGCCTAGCACACATCCTAAATCTGGTGGTACAGCGTTTCCTAACCAGGTACCCAGGGCTGGCAGAGCGTCTCAGCCAGGCCATAAAAGTCTGCAGCCACTTCAGATGGTCATTTCCAGCAAGTGTTCGCCTGGCAGGAATTCAAAGAGAATTTGTCCTTCCCACAAACCGCCTGATCTGTGACATGCCCAACAGATGGAACTCGACATTAGCAATGCTGCAGTGTCTGCACAAGCAGCAGAGGGCCATCAATGAGTACCTGTGTGAGTATGGCACAAGGACAGGTTCAGGTCAACTTGGTTCCCCCCGCAGTGGCTGATGATCAAGGATGCATGCACTGTACTGTCACCATTTGAGAATGCAAAGAGGATGGTGAGCAGGGACAGTGCATGCATCAGTGACACAATTCCTTTAGTGTTCCTGCTGGAGCGCACTCTGCGGGGAATTATAGATGTGGCACTAGAGGCAGAGCAGCAGGAGGAAGAGGAGGCCTTCCCTAGCTCTCAAGGCCCCAGTCTTTCTGCAGACAGCATTCATGCGGGTCCTCCGATCAGACAGGAGGAAGAGGAGGAATATTTAAGTAGTGGGGGCATTGAAGGTGGGGATTCCTCAAGGGAGGGTTTTGTGTGCCCAGAAACCCAAGGACTAGTACGTGGCTGGGAGGAGGAAGTGCACAATGGGGTCATCCTCATTGACCAGGAAGACTCGGACGCTAATGCCACCTCCATCCTACGCTGCATGGGCTCCCTTATCCTGCAAAGCCTGGTAAAGGACCCCAGGATTCGTGCTATCAAGGAGAAGGATCAGTACTGGTTGGCAAGCCTTCTTGATCCACGATACAAGGGTAAAGTTGTAGAGCTCATCCTGCCCTCACATAGGGAGGACAATATGAAAAATCTTGAGGACGCTCTAGAGCGACACTTGCGTAACACCTTTACAGGCACTGGTAGGTGCCACACCGGCCCCATCGTGACCTGAACCTAGGTAACAACTTTCCTGGCCTTGTGAATCCAGCCCATGTTTTCATGCTGCCCCGACTGAAGCCACAGGTGCTTCCCCGTCCAGGCCTGTGCTGATCCCCGACCCACTATGAAAGGGGGTTCACTCTGTGAGCGGGGGCCTTGACATCAGGTGTGCAGGGTGTGTTCTGAGCGCTGTACGAGTGCTTTGTGTGTGCATATCATAACCAGAGTGTGGCCTCGCTGTGCTCCCCTTCGTGTCCCCTCCCTATGCTGTGTAAATCGGTCATGACGAAAAAACCCAAAAAGGAAGGGGCACCTGGTTAAAGGAGGAAAAATGGGAATACGATGGTGACCTTTTTAGGAGGCAGCTATGTATCAGAGAGGTGCGTCCCTAGCAGCTATGTATCAGAGAGGTGCACCCCTAGCAGCTATGTATCAGAGAGGTGCGTCCCTAACAGCTATGTATCAGAGAGGTGCACCCCTAGCAGCTATGTATCAGAGAGGTGCATCCCTAACAGCTATGTATCAGAGAGGTGCACCCCTAGCAGCTATGTATCAGAGAGGTGCATCCCTAACAGCTATGTATCAGAGAGGTGCATCCCTAGCAGCTATGTATCAGAGAGGTGCATCCCTAGCAGCTATGTATCAGAGAGGTGCATCCCTAGCAGCTATGTATCAGAGAGGTGCGTCCCTAGCAGCTATGTATCAGAGTGGTGCATCCCTAGCAGCTATGTATCAGAGAGGTGCATCCCTAGCAGCTATGTATCAGAGAGGTGCATCCCTAACAGCTATGTATCAGAGAGGTGCATCCCTAGCAGCTATGTATCAGAGAGGTGCATCCCTAGCAGCTATGTATCAGAGAGGTGCGTCCCTAGCAGCTATGTATCAGAGAGGTGCATCCCTAGCAGCTATGTATCAGAGAGGTGCATCCCTAACAGCTATGTATCAGAGAGGTGCACCCCTAGCAGCTATGTATCAGAGAGGTGCGTCCCTAGCAGCTATGTATCAGAGAGGTGCACCACTCAAACCTCTAGAAGAACACCACAGGAAATAGAGACAAAGAAGATACAGCACCAAACCACAAGGTCAAAATTCTATGCAACCCAAAGTGGGAAAGGCTGTGAATGCTTCACATATATATATATATATATATAGATAAAATAAGGCATAGGTGATAAGGTGTCAATCGCAGAGATACACATGGGGCATGAATAAAAAGTTACCCTCCTTAGTATACACATTCAGAATGAATGACTTTTAAATCTTCCAAAGTCCTCAAGGGAATATGTAAAAGAAAAAACAATACGAGAGTTTATGAAAGATTAAAGCCTTGAGGAAAACAAACTCACATGGTCCTGAGTCTATAGGGTTAAGGCTCAATAGTATCACATTGGGTCCATTCAGGGATGACTCCGTCCCTATTTCTTCATACACCAAACACGTCCAAACACATGTGGAAGGAAAGTACACGAGTGATAGTGTGACTCTGTATATGAACCATACATATAGGGACAATATAGATGTTCGACTCACGTGGTAATGGGCCTGTAATGATCTCACTGGCTCAATATAAAGGCTTGTTGCGAAACGCGTTTTGGTTTATACGCATTGCTATTTTTATTAAAGGATTTTTTTTAACTTTGCATCCTGCCTCTTGGCCGTGGATTGGGGCTCCTCGTTTTTCTAAAGGTACCACAAGCCTTTATATTGAGCCAGTGAGATCATTACAGGCTCATTACCACGTGAGTCGAACATATATATATTGTCCCTATATGTATGGTTCATATACGGAGTCACACTATCACTCGTGTACTTTCCTTCCACTGACTTAAGTGGACCGAAAACATGTCAGAGAAAGAAAGTGTAACCACCGGGAAACCTCCTGCTGCTCCATCAACCAAACTCTGCATCAAGTCACATTGGTCGATGCTGTGTAAAACATATGAAAGTTCTAGCGGCCGATAGTGTGGGACGTGGAATAGGGAGTGAGAAAATGGCACAATATGAGCCCTGGATCGTGTGCGGCTTCTCCAGCCAGTGTGTGAGGAGATGTAACCAGCCCTAGCTCAGCAGGATTATAGAGACCCCGTCCCACCAGGCCAGGAGGACCTCATCCAGCTGCTGTTTAACAGTAGGTACAGACTCAGATGGGAGGAGTATGAAGACATAGGACGTGGGGTGAGCCTGCGTTTACTCCTGGAGCCCAGCGTGCACGACAGTAACAGAGGACCCTGATAGCAACGCTGGAATAAAGATCGGCCATCCGTCCTCTCCTTTCTGATCATGAACGGATTTAATGGTTTGTTATCCGTTAATGAACGAGAATCCTCCATAGACTGCATGACGGGACATTCTCTGTGGCCAATGAAAAGTGCTTTAATTAAACATGTCACAAGCTTAATCAATAAAGTTTAATCACTTTACAAACATTATTATTATTCCATTCAGAGAATCTTAAGATTTCAGCTAAAAAATAACCAGGCGGCGAAACCGTTCCATCAGCCCCATCCTAAAATAAATATCCCCCAGGGGGAACCTGCTTCCTGCCCGCACTGTGAGTCCATTACGCCTTTAGTGTTTATCTCACACTATTGTTGCCGCTGCTAGCATTGCTCGCCATAGTCTGTCCACACTTTTTATGCTTGCGTTGACTTTTCCCTCTGTGAGTCATATTTGTAATTACAGCAAACGACAGCGCTTAGTGAATCACTCCCTTCAGGTGAGATAAGATCAGAGGACTGGACGAAGCATTTCCCACAGACATTTTCACCTCCGAGTCCTCACACAATGAACGAGAAAGCCCTGCAGTAAAACATTTCCCATGAGGCTGCCTGTCCAATGGAATCATAGTTGGACGACCGACTTGGTCATCCGCCTACGTATAATGCTGTCGAAAATCAGGGTCGTGAACTAGAAGCGTTTGTGGAGGATTAAAGTAGGCCTATGGACAGACCGCCACATGAAAGACAACACAAAAAAACCCTCAATGCGGGAAAAAATACAGATCCAGTCAGCCTTAAAAGCACAGGGACATCTATCTATGCAACTGTGTGAAGCTTTTTATGTTTTGAAAGAGATCCAGCCTGGGTAAAACATTTTCCACATTCAGGGCAGTTAAAGGGTTTTTCTCCCGTGTGAATTATTTTATGTCTTGCAAGATGTGAGGCCCGATTGAAACATTTCCCACATTCAGGGCATTTAAATGGTTTCTCTCCTGTGTGAATCATTTTATGTGCTGCAAAACATGAGGCCCGAGTAAAACATTTCCCACATTCAGGGCATTTAAATGGTTTCTCTCCTGTGTGAATTTTTTTATGATTTGCAAGATTTGAGGCAAAGCTAAAACATTTCCCACATTCAGGGCATTTGAATGGTTTCTCTCCTGTGTGAGTCATTTTATGTGCTGCAAGATGTGAGGCCTGAGTAAAACATTTCCCACATTGAGGGCATTTAAATGGTTTCTCTCCTGTGTGAATCCTTTTATGCACTGATAGAGATGACCGAATAAAACATTTTTCACATTCATTGCATTGAAACAGTGTGTGAATCGTTTTATGTCTTGCAAGATCTGAGGCCTGAGTAAAACATTTCCCACATTCTGGGCATTTAAATGGTTTTTCCCCTGTGTGAATCCTTTTATGTCTTGCAAGATCTGAGGCCTGAGAAAAGCATTTCCCACATTCATTGCATTGAAACGGTTTTCTTTGTGTGTGAATCCTCTGATGATTTGTAAGAGCAATACTGTCTGTAAAATGTTCCCCACATTCAGGGCATGAGGATGTTTGTCCTTCTGGGTGAACGTGTTGGTGTTTAAGGGCTGACTCTGGAGTAGAATTCTCTCCACAAAGAATAAGTGACAATGGTTCTTCTCCCATATTAGTTTCATGTGTCACAAGGTCAGACTCGTTACATGAGACTTTCCCCATTTCAGAAGAAGACGCTGAATGTCCTTTATAAACTGAATTCTGAGTAAGGAAATCTGTATAATATATACTGTGATCTGGCTTTCTGGATTCTATTAAGGACTCGCTATGGTTTATTCTCACTGGATCTGTTTCTAAATATTCCCCAAAATTATCATCAGCCGTATATTCTGTCTGTTCATCACACGAGGCCGGTTCCTCCTTCATATCAGGGGGTGAATATTCTGGGTGATTTGGGAGTTTATACATGTCGGTGTCTGTGGGGTTTCCTGCGTCACACGAGGTCGGTTCCTCCTTCATATCAGGGGGTGAATATTCTGGATGATTTGGGGGTTTATACATGTCGGTGTCTGTGGGGTTTCCTGTGTCACACGAGGCCGGTTCCTCCTTCATATCAGGGGGTGAATATTCTGGATGATTTGGGGGTTTATACAGGTCGGTGTCTGTGGAGTTTCCTGCATCACACGAGGCCGGTTCCTCCTTCATATCAGGGGGTGAATATTCTGGATGATTTGGGGGTTTATACATGTCGGTGTCTGTGGAGTTTCCTGCATCACACGAGGCCGGTTCCTCCTTCATATCAGGGGGTGAATATGCTGGATGATTTGGGGGTTTATATATGTCGGTGTCTGTGGAGTTTCCTGCATCACACGAGGTCGGTTCCTCCTTCATATCAGGGGGTGAATATTCTGGATGATTTGGGGGTTTATACAGGTCGGTGTCTGTGGAGTTTCCTGCATCACACGAGGTCGGTTCCTCCTTCATATCAGGGGGTGAATATCCTGTGGGTTCTGCGGTTGGATAAATCTCTTTCTCCGGGACGTGTCTGTCCTCGCTGGTCAGAGATTCTCGCTCTGTGGTGGCTGCAGATTCAGCTCGTGCTGGTGTTTCCCTGTTCAGAGTCTTTTCCTCATTCTTGGTTTCACGTTCAGGTCCAGTATCAGGTGAAGAAGCCGGAGTGTGAGATTCAGCCGATACAGATTGATCTATTGGGATAAATCACATTAACACGTGAGACGTTCATTTCAGGAACACGTCTATTACACGGCACAGCCAGCATTTCAGGGGATTATTGGGACACGTTGCTCTGGGATTGGACACAAACATTATGAGAATTAAAGCATCTCTTACCCAGTGTAATAACAGGCTGGTGATCCTCCATCATGAGGTCCTCATAGAGCTCCTTGTGTCGCTCCACATACTCCCACTCCTCCATGGAGAGATAGACAGTGACATCCTCACAGCGTATAGGAACCTGACACACACAATGACACAGTCACATCCAGACACATGCCTTGGTGTTAGCGTATAATGTCCCATTCCCAGCAGCCTCACCTCTCCAGTCATCAGACGGATGATCTGATTGCTCAGCTCTAGGATCTTCTCATGGTTTTGGATTCCTGAGTGAGGTGGAGGCTCCGTATTGAAGCTTTGGCTCCTGCCGTGTCCTTCTGATATTTGGTGACGGCTGCTGTCACTGACCATCTCATGGATCTTCACCACCATATGACCCTAAACATTGAGAGTGAGGGCAATATAGAGAGGTATAAACATGTCGCCCCCCCCCATGCTTTTGTGTATGTGTCAGTGTGTTATCTCCATAGTGTGCTGTATGGTGTGCTGGAACCTTTATTTACACATCAATCTACTACTGATCTGCCTCTGAAATGTCTCCTGGGTCACACAGCTCCAGGGGGATTTAATATCAGCAGCAATATGGAATCTCATGGAATCTCTTACCTCTCCAGTCAGCAGAAAGATCATCTCCAGAGTTAGATCCAGGATCCTCTGGCTCAGCAGATCCCTGGCTGTGTGTGGATCCATTATCACAGGTTACCTGGACGGCCGGATCATCTGGAGGAACGAGTAGAGGAGCCGCGATGTGTCTGAGATTAGAGACAGATATTGTGCTCAGGGTCAGACAGCGGATTTGTTTTTAGAAGAGACGCAAACCTGTACCTAATGAACGAGTGGGAGGAGAGGTCTTTAATCTCTCGGTGGCGTAATGCTCAAAGGTTGAGTCTGTGTGTACATATATTCATACAAAATTGCATAAGCATACATATATCATATAAACCAGCATTGCATATATGGTCTGATTGATGTAAAAGATCCTTTGTAATGCAGTATTGGTGCTATATCGCCACCTAGTGTCCGGATTTCAAATAGTCTTTCAATTGAAGAAATGTGTAATAAATAAAAGTTCTTTCTGATCTGCGGTTCTTCTCTGTCTCTTCTTTTACCTCCGAGAGAACAGAGTGTGATTAGAATTGTGCCAAGCACTGCATGTTAATGAATGATGGATGCTACTTACGCAGCTTTATTCCTCGTGCTGCAAGAGGCTGCTCTGTAAAACCACTAGGATTCTTTGTATGGATCCATGACTGATGAAGCCGCCACCTGAGCGGTGAAACGCGTTTTAAAGGACACCATTTATATTAATTTGTTTTATATCTCCATTAAGCCCATTTTATTGTATTTTTATACTTATGTGAATAAAATCCACTTCTTTATTGGCCATCCCTGCTTCCGGCATTACATTCGACCAAGGCACCATACAAAGCATCCTAGCACCCCCAGAAGGGAAGTCCTGGATCTGCTGGGCCCGATCACCACAGGAACAGAGGAGTAAGCACCAAAAGAAGAATGGTTTTACAGAGCAGCCTCTTGCAGCACGAGGAATAAAGCTGCGTAAGTAGCATCCATCATTCATTAACATGCAGTGCTTGGCACAATTCTAATCACACTCTGTTCTCTCGGAGGTAAAAGAAGTTACCAGGAAAGGGCAGGGGTGTGGAAATGTTTTAAAAACCTACTTGTCCTGCTAAGAAAAATAATTTCAACAAAATAGTGTTTAGAGTCTTTATTCATAACAACGCGCACATAAATTATAATGCCCACATATATAGACCTCAGACCAGATAATGCCCACAGATACAGACCTCAGACCAGATAATGCCCACAGATACAGACCTCAGACCAGATAATGCCCACATATATACCTCAGACCACATAATGCCCACATATATAGACCTCAGACCAGATAATGCCCACAGATACAGACCTCAGACCAGATAATGCCCACAGATATAGACCTCAGACCAGATAATGCCCACATATATAGACCTCAGACCAGATAATGCCCACATATATAGACCTCAGACCAGATAATGCCCACATATATACCTCAGACCACATAATGCCCACATATATAGACCTCAGACCAGATAATGCCCACAGATACAGACCTCAGACCACATAATGCCCACAGATATAGACCTCAGACCAGATAATGCCCACAGATATAGACCTCAGACCACATAATGCCCACAGATACAGACCTCAGACCACATAATGCCCACAGATACAGACCTCAGACCACATAATGCCCACAGATATAGACCTCAGACCACATAATGCCCACAGATATAGACCTCAGACCAGATAATGCCCACAGATATAGACCTCAGACCAGATAATGCCCACAGATACAGACCTCAGACCACATAATGCCCACAGATACAGACCTCAGACCAGATAATGCCCACATATATAGACCTCAGGCCAGATAAT
Source organism: Leptobrachium leishanense (assembly GCA_009667805.1). Taxonomy (NCBI): domain Eukaryota; kingdom Metazoa; phylum Chordata; class Amphibia; order Anura; family Megophryidae; genus Leptobrachium; species Leptobrachium leishanense. The sequence goes on from RXON01000619.1 coordinate 11,790, forward strand.
GCCCACATAGACAGACCTCAGACCAGATAAAAGAGAATTTATTTATAAGCAAGAGGTGTTGTTGTACAGTGTGCGGGGAAATGTTTTACTTTCCTAAACCTGCACAAAAACTGTAAACACAGTGTTGCACTCAGTTTACCTGTATACACACAGGCTATATAAATGCTTTAAATCGTAAAAACATTACACAACAGAGAGAAACAAACACTTGCTTGTAATGTGTGCAGGAATCACACCTATTTATGACAGCTTGGGGTTTCAGAGAGTGCTCAAACAGCAGCCCTATACTATTAGCATGGACAGCCATGTCTATAAAAGGAGCGCTTGTCTGCTCAGTGTTTGTATATGCGGGCTGTCATGCACAGTGATGCCACGTGTTTTGCTAGACATGGGCAATACACAGAGTGCAGCCAGTGACACCCTAGGGTCCGTGTCTGGAGTAAAGAACAAAATGAGATCACTTATTGCAGCATACAGAGTCGATGAAATGCTAGGCAGTATTTGTTGGGTCATCTCTGGGTTCTTAAGAACAGACGGCGGGCATGACAGCCAAGAGATGGGCATCTAGGAGGCCTGTAACCACGATGGTGTAGCACAGGATGATGCGGGGCTAGACTTCAAGCCCGCTGTAAACGTAATGTGTTCCCTGGTAAACTCACCAACTCTATAGACGAGGGGTCTCTAAGAATTTGCAATACCCAAGGACGCAGCATTGTGCCTCGCATGGATGGACATGTACAATTTCCTAATGGTGTTCGGATTAACTGGTATAGTCACCCGGCGAGGAGGTGGGCGATATCTACAGCACACGGCGCAAGCGCCATGTGCCGCAGCTCCTGCCCCTCCCCTCATCGCACCGCTCAGTGAGAGAGGAAGGAACGTCTGTGAGAGTGGGCGTTCCTTCCACTCTCTGCACGCAGTGTACTATGTACAGTCCTATGGAGGCTCACACTTTGTATCCCGACGGCACCAGCATCTCAAAAATATTTACTTGTCCGGCGCCCGGATCTTCATGTCCCAGGCGTCGGGCGATATAATTCCCACACCCCTGAAGGCTTAATGATCTTAACATGTACAGCTTGGAAAAAAGACGAGACAGAAACATTTAAATACGTAAAGGGAATCCACAAGGTAGAGGAAGGGAGTATATTTAAAAGGAAACAAAGTAGCAAAACAAGAGGACATAGTCTTAGATTAGAGGGGCAAACCAGCATAAGCATACACTGACCAGCACCCCGGAACTAGCATAAGCATACACTGACCAGCACCCCGGAACCAGCATAAGCATACACTGACCACCAGCACCCCGGAACGAGCATAAGGTAGCAGGATTTCAGAATGCCATCCAATGTTATCCTCCAAAGAACGTCATTCTTGCAACTGTATTTTTTTAAATGTATTAATTTCTGGCTGATTCCATGTTTCAATGTTAGCTGCCTATTTACTTAAAAACTTTACCTGGTCTTCACCTCTGCCTCTCACCCCCCCCCTCTTCCTGCTCCTCCTCATTCCGCGCCCCCCCTTCCTGCTCCTCCTCATTCCGCGCCCCCCTCTTCCTGTTCCTCCTCATTCCGCGCCCCCCCCCATGTAGTTTGTTAAATGCACACTTAGCAAGTCTCCATTCTATTTTGCAGGAACCACTGACCAACACAGACCCAAGATTCTCCACCTTCCCACCTAGGCCCGCTCCATAATTTAAGGGCTCCTTTACAGCTGTTTCCACTTCTCTCTCTATTTACCTTTACTCAGCCCCACCTTCTGGTCCTTCCCATGCAACCGTCACAACATTTCTTCTAGCAACCAGCTTCCCCTTCCCTCTGCTCCCATCTGTTTCACTTACCTCGTCCCTTAGATTGTAAGCTCACGGGATGTCTGGCCGAGCACTTGGTTAAAGTGCTGTACTTTCTAGACGAGCTATCCTTTGGACAGGGCTGTCTTTTCCTTATTTATCATGTATGTCTCATGTTTGTGCTTCCTCGTTGTACAGCGCTACGGAATATCCTGGTGCTTTATAAAGGATAATAAAAAAAATAACATCAGTTTGTATGGTGTTAGTGAGAGGGAGGTGGATACATGGAGCAGCTTCCAGTAGAAGTGGTTGAGGTTAAAGCAGGGATTGAGGTTAAGACGGCAGCATGGGATAGACATAAGACCATCCTAGATAAAAGAGAAATCCAGGGAAAGGATCCATAGAATTGGGCGACTCGATGGAGCGGAAGCTTCTTATCTGATCACATGTTCCGTGTTTCTATGCCGCGCCAGCACAGCGATTGGATCTCTGCTAAGGGACGGGGTGGCTCCCTGTGAGCGAGCTGTGCTGCCCGGGTGTACGACAACACCGATCCCTTCCATAGGGAAACCTGCCATCACCCCCCCCCCCCCGACTGCGGAGGAGACACAAAGAGACGCGGAGACACACACGGGCACGATGACAAACACGGGCACGACGACAGACACACACGGGCACGCTGACAAACACGGGCACAACGACAAACACGGGCACGACGACAGACACACACAGGGGCACGACGACAGACACACACGGGCACAACGACAAACACACACACGGGCACACTGACAGACACACACAAAGAGACGCGGAGACACACACGGGCACGATGACACACACAGGACACGCTGACAGACACACACAGGACACGCTGACACAGACACACACAGGACACGCTGACACACACAGGACAGACAGAAGGACAGACGGAGGCTCTGACAGACAATGTGTCGGAGGAGATCACAGGTCGCCGGGTTTACATACACAGCACTCAGTGTATCCTGCACCCAGCTTGTACATTAACCCCGACATGTGAGAGCCTGGAGCAGGGAGGAGATTAACCCTTCATTTACTGCAGAACAAAGCAGCTTCCACTGAGGGACATGGCGCCCACACATACCTGAGCCTCCTCCTCCTCTCCCAGGGCCCCCGCTGTGTGTGTGTGTGGCCCCTCCAGTCACATGGAGTAAGGGGTCAGACACCCCCTGCACAGCCTCACACACTCACCACTTCCTGCAGCAACACAGGGGGAGGGGCGCGCTCTGATGACATCACAGCTCATGGCTGCAGGTCACGTGGTGGTGCTGGGGGAGGGGAATGGCGGACACTGAGCTGTGAGGTGGCTGGATCCAGCACTGAGGGAGGCGGCTGCTTCTCTGACCCCAACCCCCCCCCCCCCAGAACTACAACTCCCATCATCCCCTGTGCTGCTGCTGCTGTAAAGGATTGTGGGTATTGTGTGTGGGCCGGTGTTTGGCTGCTCTAGGAGAGACGGTGAGTGTGTGAGGCTGTGCAGGGGGTGTCTGACCCCTTACTCCATGTGACTGGAGGGGCCACACACACACACAGCGGGGGCCCTGGGAGAGGAGGAGGAGGAGGCTCAGGTATGTGTGGGCGCCATCTCCCTCATGCTGCTTATTGCATGGGAAGCTGTGTGGTGCATTGTGGGACGGTCATGGCCGGGGTCTTGGCTGCATTTAGTGGGCTTCGCCGGCCGGTGTTGTGCCGCTCCCCGCAGTCTTTCTGAGGTTTTATAAACATTAGAGTTTTTTGCTGCAAAATCAAAGAATGTTCTTAATAAATCCGGAATAACATTAAATATTATTAAGCGCCAACACATTCCGCAGCGCTGTACAAGGTGTAATGGGTAAAGACAGGACAATACATACAGGAGACGGGGCGGTATTGCTGCCGGCAGATACAGGAGACGGGGCGGTATTGCTGCCGGCAGATACAGGAGACGGGTCGGTATTGCTGCCGGCAGATACAGGAGACGGGTCGGTATTGCTGCCGGCAGATACAGGAGACGGGTCGGTATTGCTGCCGGCAGATACAGGAGACGGGTCGGTATTGCTGCCGGCAGATACAGGAGACGGGTCGGTATTGCTGCCGGCAGATACAGGAGACGGGGCGGTATTGCTGCCGGCAGATACAGGAGACGGGTCGGTATTGCTGCCGGCAGATACAGGAGACGGGTCGGTATTGCTGCCGGCAGATACAGGAGACGGGTCGGTATTGCTGCCGGCAGATACAGGAGACGGGTCGGTATTGCTGCCGGCAGATACAGGAGACGGGTCGGTATTGCTGCCGGCAGATACAGGAGACGGGTCGGTATTGCTGCGGCAGATACAGGAGACGGGGCGGTATTGCTGCCGGCAGATACAGGAGACGGGTCGGTATTGCTGCCGGCAGATACAGGAGACGGGGCGGTATTGCTGCCAACAGATACAGGAGACGGGTCGGTATAGCTGCCGGCAGATACAGGAGGACCCTATTCCCGTGGGAATTTACAATCTGGATGGTGAGGGGGGGATTAGAAATAGGAGGGGGGGCTGCAGGGATGAGTTAATGCAGGGAGGGGTGAGCAGCATTTTGGGTGGGTCGGATTTCTTGTTACGGAGTCGGGTGGTCGCTTCCCTAAATCGGCTTAAACAAAACCTCCCTTTAATCGTGTTTTTATATATAAAAGGAAAAGGTGCTGATGTCTAAATAATAAAGCAAATAATCACTAAATATATTTTACATTAAACGTTTCTCCGTATAAAACATTTATTTTTCCTACAAAACGTCTCCGCAAGAAATAAACCCCAAAAACTGCGCCTCAAATGGGTGAGAAATGGCTGCGTGGAACCAGATCCCACACAACACCGGCGCTCCTGCCACTGTCATTGGGTGCGAACCATCACGCTGCGCACTTCCTCTGGGTATACATGGGAGGCTGGGGGTTATTATATATATATATTTATTTATAAAGTATTTTCCCAGGAAGGATACATTGAGATTTCTCTGGTTTCCAGGAAGGATACATTGAGATTTCTCTGGTTTCCCAAGAAGGATACATTGAGATTTCTCTGGTTTCCGGGAAGGATACATTGAGATTTCTCTGGTTTTACAAGAAGGATACATTGAGATTTCTCTGGTTTCCAGGAAGGATACATTGAGAGTTCTCTGGTTTCCAGGAAGGATACATTGAGAGTTCTCTGGTTTCCAGGAAGGATACATTGAGATTTCTCTGGTTTTCCAGGAAGGATACATTGAGATTCTCTGGTTTCCAGGAAGGATACATTGAGATTTCTCTGGTTTCCAGGAAGGATACATTGAGATTTCTCTGGTTTTCCAGGAAGGATACATTGAGATTTCTCTGGTTTCCAGGAAGGATACATTGAGAGTTCTCTGGTTTCCCAGGAAGGATACATTGAGATTTCTCTGGTTTCCCAGGAAGGATACATTGAGATTTCTCTAGTTTTCCAGGAAGGATACATTGAGATTTCTCTGGTTTCCCAGGAAGGACACATTGAGATTTCTCTCGTTTTCAGGAAGGATACATTGAGATTTCTCTGGTTTTCCAGGAAGGATACATTGAGATTCTCTGGTTTCCAGGAAGGATACATTGAGATTTCTCTGGTTTTCCAGGAAGGATACATTGAGATTTCTCTGGTTTTCAGGAAGGATACATTGAGATTTCTCTGGTTTTCCAGGAAGGATACATTGAGATTTCTCTGGTTTTCTAGGAAGGACACAATGAGATTTCTCTGGTTTTCAGTTTGTCCTGGATACAAGAACATTGAATTGTTACAGAAACACAAAGTAATAAAATGCAAGATATTAAAAACACAAATATACAGATTAACCCAGAAAATAAATATAGTCCCTATGTTACATGTTTACAGGTGCATTCTGTATATAGTCACTGTGTTACATGTTTACAGGCGCATTCTGTATATAGTCACTGTGTTACATGTTTACAGGTGCATTCTGTATATAGTCACTGTGTTACATGTTTACAGGCGCATTCTGTATATAGTCACTGTTACATGTTTACAGGCGCATTCTGTATATAGTCACTGTGTTACATGTTTACAGGTGCATTCTGTATATAGTCACTGTGTTACATGTTTACAGGTGCATTCTGTATATAGTCACTGTGTTACATGTTTACAGGCGCATTCTGTATATAGTCACTGTTACATGTTTACAGGCGCATTCTGTATATAGTCACTGTGTTACATGTTTACAGGCGCATTCTGTATATAGTCACTGTGTTACATGTTTACAGGCGCATTCTGTATATAGTCACTGTGTTACATGTTTACAGGCACATTCTGTATATAGTCACTGTGTTACATGTTTACAGGTGCATTCTGTATATAGTCACTGTGTTACATGTTTACAGGTGCATTCTGTATATAGTCACTGTGTTACATGTTTACAGGCGCATTCTGTATATAGTCACTATGTTACATGTTTACAGGTGCATTCTGTATATAGTCACTGTGTTACATGTTTACAGGTGCATTCTGTATATAGTCACTGTGTTACATGTTTACAGGCGCATTCTGTATATAGTCACTGTGTTACATGTTTACAGGCACATTCTGTATATAGTCACTGTGTTACATGTTTACAGGTGCATTCTGTATATAGTCACTGTGTTACATGTTTACAGGCGCATTCTGTATATAGTCACTGTGTTACATGTTTACAGGTGCATTCTGTATATAGTCACTGTGTTACATGTTTACAGGTGCATTCTGTATATAGTCACTGTGTTACATGTTTACAGGCGCATTCTGTATATAGTCACTGTGTTACATGTTTACAGGTGCATTCTGTATATAGTCATTATGTTACATGTTTACAGGTGCATTCTGTATATAGTCACTGTGTTACATGTTTACAGGCGCATTCTGTATATAGTCACTGTGTTACATGTTTACAGGTGCATTCTGTATATAGTCACTGTGTTACATGTTTACAGGTGCATTCTGTATATAGTCACTGTGTTACATGTTTACAGGTGCATTCTGTATATAGTCACTATGTTACATGTTTACAGGTGCATTCTGTATATAGTCACCGTGTTACATGTTTACAGGCGCATTCTGTATATAGTCACTGTGTTACATGTTTACAGGCGCATTCTGTATATAGTCACTGTGTTACATGTTTACAGGTGCATTCTGTATATAGTCACTGTGTTACATGTTTACAGGCGCATTCTGTATATAGTCACTGTGTTACATGTTTACAGGCACATTCTGTATATAGTCACTGTGTTACATGTTTACAGGCGCATTCTGTATATAGTCACTATGTTACATGTTTACAGGCGCATTCTGTATATAGTCACTGTGTTACATGTTTACAGGTGCATTCTGTATATAGTCACTGTGTTACATGTTTACAGGTGCATTCTGTATATAGTCACTGTGTTACATGTTTACAGGTGCATTCTGTATATAGTCACTGTGTTACATGTTTACAGGCGCATTCTGTATTGAGGTATGTTAGTAAGGAGCTTTTGAGTGACTTAAGACTGGGGGAAGATTTGATGGTGTCTGGGAGGTTATTCCATAATTGTGGTGCTCTGTAGGAAAATGAGGATCGAGCCACTGTCTTTTTGTATTGTGGTATTGCAAGTAAGGTGCTGGTCCTGGATCGGAGGTTATAGGATGAGGGAACTGCTGGGAGAAGCAGTCTATTCAGGTAGGGTGGCAGCTTCCCAGAAAAGCTCTTAGGCTAGGGTCAGACTGAGGCAGTGCGAACGCGCGTTCTGGCGCACTTAATCACGGCCGTAGTAGCAGCAGATGCCGGGCAATGACGGCCAATATACGAAGTACGGTCGCACAAAAGTCCGGCTGCGCAACGCAAGTGGAAAATGAACGCATTTTTTCGAGAACGTTAAACCACTAGTACTGACGTACAGAGTGCGCTGCGTCCGCTAGCGGCGTGTGTGCGTGAATTGGAGACATCAGACGCTGCTAATGTCCGGCCAACATAACGTCCAGATGCAAGAAGTGTTTTATTGATGATCCGTACAAAATCACGGATGAAACTGCGCATAGTATGACCGCTATTGCGTATTCCGTGAAAAAATACGTCCATTCTTCGAACGCACATTTTCACGGACAACGTGAAAAATGCGTTAGTCTGACCCTAGCCTTAAACACCAGGCTGGAAAGGTGAAGAGTGCGTCTAGAGTCCAGCGACGACCAGTTTAGCTCTTTTAACATGTCACAATGGTGGGTCATGTAGTTACATTGTAGCACAAAGCGACAGAATGAGTTATACAGTGTAGTAAGTTTATGAAGGTGTGTTTGCGGGGCCGCTGCATACACTACATCTCCGTATTCAATGGCTCGCATAAGCATTTGTTGTACAATTTGCTTTCTTACCGCGGGGCTCAGGCAGGATTTGTTTATGTACAGGGCACCTAGTTTGGGGCAAAGTTTAGATGAGAGTTTTTCGATGTGGGGCCAAAGGATAGATTAGGGTCCAACCACATACCTAGATATTTGAGAGAAGTGACTGGGGTCAGCGTGCCATTTGATTTTGTCCCAACACATAGATGAGGATTTTGCAATTTATGTAGTTTAGGTTTTGTTCCAAAGAGCATCGTTACAGTTTTGTCAGTATTTAAAAAAAGTTTGTTGCTTTTGATCCACTTTTCTACCTCTGTGAATTGTTCTTGCAGCACGGCTTCCAGCTGTGGGAGATTTGGTTTGCTGGTATAGATTACGGTGGCGTCTGCGTACATGTATACAGTTGAAGCTTTGCAGACGTTGGGCAGATCATTTATGAATATTGTGAATAGCAGGGGGCCTAGTATTGAGCCTTGGGGTACACCGCAAGTGACTGGGAGGGGGAGGGAGGAGCTGCCAGAAATTTACACATATTGTGATCGGTCGGATACATATGATTGAAACCAGGTTAGCGTGCGATCACCAATGCCAGAGTTTTTAAGTTTTTCTAACAAGATGCCATGGTCTACTGTGTCAAAGGCCTTGGCAAAATCAAGGAAGATGCTCCAGTTAGGTTTCCTTGTTCCATCCCAGCTTGGATATCATTGCAAACTTTTAAAAGGGCGGTTGTAGTTGAGTGATTTGGACGAAAGCCTGATTGATCAGGGGTTAAGTAGTTCCAATATTGATAATAATCACGTAATTGTGTGTAAACGCATTTTTCCAGGATTTTTGACATTATAGGAAGCAACGATGATATTGGACGGTAGTTGATACCAAAGTATTGTCTCCACTTTTATGGATAGGTACCACTCTCGCAGTCTTCCAGAGTTTGGGGAGTGTAATATATGTGGGGGCTGGGGGTATTATATATGGGGGGTATTAAATAATATATATATATGTATATATGTGTGGGGCTGGGGGGTATTATAAATATGGGGAGTATAATATATGTGGGGGCTTATTATTTATATGGGGAGAAGAAATGTAATTTATAAATATGGGGAGTATAATATATATGGGGACAAGAACTGTAATAATTTATAGTTTATGTATACATGCTCTGTTTCTCCCATTGTACTGCGATACAGAATCTGTTAGCGCTTTTATAAATGCTTCCAACTGTAATTAACTTTTTTTTTTTTAATATATATATAATGACCTGACGATTGCCTGCCTTATTATTATTATTATTATTATTATTATTCTTTATTTATAAAGCGCCAGCATATTCCGCAGCGCTGTACAATAAGCACAGTATAGACAGGGTTACAATACATTGAACAACATTTGACAAACAGTACAGGAGGAGATGAGGGCCCTATTCCCGTAGGAACACACAATCTGCCTTATGTGAAGAGTTGGGTCGTGGATGGAGTCGGGGGGGGGGGGCTCTTGTTTTATTTGGTCTGGAGGCCCGGAGTCTTCTCAGTTCGCCCATGAGGACAGTCATGGCGCTGCCCTCATAGTGGCGGAGCTCGATTACAGCGCCAGTCGCCGCCGTCGCGCAGGGAGCAGCGTCACAATACACAGACTGTTTACAATCACAGCGTTAAAAAGCAGCAGAAATCCCTGAATTCCCCCCTGATTCCTGCACGGGGGGGAGGGGAGGGGACAAGCTGAGGGTTAGAGCTGGGTTTTGGGGAGGTTGGGCTTTAGCGGAACTCTGGCTATGACCCCCCCCCCTACAATCCCCTGACACCTAACACTGCCCCCAGCCATAACCCCCACCTATTCTATTCCCTGGAATGGAGGGCGTTTACTTTTATATATACTGTATATATGTATCATTCTGTGACATTATATGAAAAAACAAATCCGCCGTCTGAAGCTGAGCAGAATATTCCTGTGTAATCTCAGACACATCGCGGCTCCTCTACTCGTTCCTCCACAAGATCCGGCCGTCCAGGTAACCTGTGATAATGGATCCACACACAGCCAGGGATCCGCTGAGCCAGAGGATCCTGGATCTAACTCTGGAGATGATCTTTCTGCTGACTGGAGAGGTAAGAGATTCCATGAGATTCCATATTGCTGCTGATATTAAATCCCCCTGGAGCTGTGTGACCCAGGAGACATTTCAGAGGCAGATCAGTAGTAGATTGATGTGTAAATAAAGGTTCCAGCACACCATACAGCACACTATGGAGATAACACACTGACACATACACAAAAGCATGGGGGGGGGCGACATGTTTATACCTCTCTATATTGCCCTCACTCTCAATGTTTAGGGTCATATGGTGGTGAAGATCCATGAGATGGTCAGTGACAGCAGCCGTCACCAAATATCAGAAGGACACGGCAGGAGCCAAAGCTTCAATACGGAGCCTCCACCTCACTCAGGAATCCAAAACCATGAGAAGATCCTGGAGCTGAGCAATCAGATCATCCGTCTGCTGACTGGAGAGGTGAGGCTGCTGGGAATGGGACATTATACGCTAACACCAAGGCATGTGTCTGGATGTGACTGTGTCATTGTGTGTGTCAGGTTCCTATACGCTGTGAGGATGTCACTGTCTATCTCTCCATGGAGGAGTGGGAGTATGTGGAGCGACACAAGGAGCTCTATGAGGACCTCATGATGGAGCATCACCAGCCTGTTATTACACTGGGTAAGAGATGCTTAATTCTCATAATGTTTGTGTCCAATCCCAGAGCAACGTGTCCCAATAATCCCCTGAAATGCTGGCTGTGCCGTGTAATAGACGTGTTCCTGAATGAACGTCTCACGTGTTCATGTGATTTATCCCAATAGATCAATCTGTATCGGCTGAATCTCACACTCCGGCTTCTTCACCTGATACTGGACCTGAACGTGAAACCAAGAATGAGGAAAAGACTCTGAACAGGGAAACACCAGCACGAGCTGAATCTGCAGCCACCACAGAGCGAGAATCTCTGACCAGCGAGGACAGACACGTCCCGGAGAAAGAGATTTATCCAACTGCAGAATCCACAGAATATTCACCCCCTGATATGAAGGAGGAACCGGCCTCGTGTGATGAACAGACAGAATATACGGCTGATGATAATTTTGGGGAATATTTAGAAACAGATCCAGTGAGAATAAACCATAGCGAGTCCTTAATAGAATCCAGAAAGCCAGATCACAGTATATATTATACAGATCCCCTTACTCAGAATTCAGTTTATAAAGGACATTCAGCGTCTTCTTCTGAAATGGGGAAAGTCTCATGTAACGAGTCTGACCTTGTGACACATGAAACTAATATGGGAGAAGAACCATTGTCACTTATTCTTTGTGGAGAGAATTCTACTCCAGAGTCAGCCCTTAAACACCAACACGTTCACCCAGAAGGACAAACATCCTCATGCCCTGAATGTGGGGAACATTTTACAGACAGTATTGCTCTTACAAATCATCAGAGGATTCACACACAAACAAAACCATTTCAATGCCCTGAATGTGGGAAATGCTTTACTCAAGCCTCTGATCTTGCAAGACATAAAAGGTTTCACACAGGGGAAAAACCATTTAAATGCTCTGAATGTGGGAAATGTTTTACTCAGGCCTCAGATCTTGCAAGACATAAAAGGATTCATACAGGGGATAAACCATTTAAATGTTCTGAATGTGGGAAATGTTTTACTCAAGCCTCAGATCATGCAAGACATAAAAGGATTCACACGGGAGAAAATACATTTAAATGCACAGAATGTGGAAAATGTTTCGCTCAGTCCTCATATCTTACAAGACATACTAGGATGCACACAGGAGAAAAACCATTTAAATGCACTGAATGTGGAAAATGTTTCACTCGGGCCTCACAAATTGTAGCACATAATAGGATTCACACAGGAGAAAAACCCTTTAAATGCCCAGAATGTGGGAAATGTTTTACCGAGGCTGCATCTCTTTCAAAACATATAAAGCTTCACACAGGAGAAAAAATATTTAAATGTTCTGAATGTCGAAAATGTTTTACCCTGGCCACAACTCTTGCTGCACATAAAAGAATTCATACAGGAGAAAAACCATTTGAATGCTTTGAATGTGGGAAATGTTTTACCTACATCCAAACTTTCACCGAGCATAAAAGGATTCACACAGGAGAAAAACCATTTAAATGCCCTGAATGTGGGAAATGTTTTAACCGTGCTACATCTTTTTCACAACATAAAAAGCTACACGCAATAGAAAAAACATTTAAATGCCCTGAATGTGGGAAATGTTTCAATCGGGCCTCACATCTTGCAAGACATAAAATTATTCACACAGGAGAAAAGCCATTTAAATGCCCTGAATGTGGGAAATGTTTTATCCGGGCTGCATCTCTTTCAAAACATAAAAAGCTTCACACCGGTGAAAAGATGTTCCAGTGCTTTTAAGGCTGGCGATGCTCTGGGGCCGTGCGATGGTGCAATAATCTGATATTTTCTGAAGTCGTCAAAGTGATCCCACAACATGCAGCCGTCTTCCACTGTATCCGACCACCATTGGATGACTTAAGACGACTTTCTTTGTGACTACAACAGACTCGAGATCTTTCCAATATGAAGGGGATTTGTCAGATGAAATCGGACGATCTGGTACAAGTTACATGAAAAAGATGAATTGTATAGTTAATCCGCCGTGCCGCGTCAGGGAAATTGCCCCATAGAGAAGCGATTCAGTGCGAAGCCCAAAGGATTCAATGTAAAATATATTTTCTATTTAATCCTTTTTTTATGTAACCATTTATTATTCTCATCCGCAGCAAGAAGCCTTGTTAGTTATTATAATTATTTTTTTTAAGTTTTTTGTCAGTGCTGCTGTCCTTGGTGTTTAAAGTAATTTCAGCACCAGGGACAGGAGGTTTAACCCCCCTGTAGCCTTCATCAAGGTGTTTTAAAAACTTTTTTACCTCTTGGCTTCATTCTACGGGGATGATCTTGATGCTGAAACCATGTTTCAGCACCAAAGACAGGGTTTTCTTCTCCCGCAGCGATTTTTTTTTTTTTAAAAAAAATATTCGGTGGCTTGTCCAGCGGTCGACTTGGGTTGTCCTCAGACACTTCCAGTGGATGACCCTGATCGGCAGACAGCATTGTCCGTAGGTGAACAACCTAGTCGGTTTTCCGACTGGTTCCATTGGACGGAAAGCCTCATGGGAAATGTTTTACTGCAGAGATTTCTCGTTCATTGTGTGAGGACTCGGAGGTGAAAATGTCTGTGGGAAATGCTTCGTCCAGTCCTCTGATCTTATCTCACCTGAAGGGAGTGATTCACTAAGCGCTGTCGTTTGCTGTAATTACAAAGATGACTCACAGAGGGAAAAGTCAACGCAAGCATAAAAAGTGTGGACAGACTATGGCGAGCAATGCTAGCAGCGGCAACAATAGTGTGAGATAAACACTAAAGGCGTAATGGACGCACAGTGCGGGCAGGAAGCAGGTTCCCCCTGGGGGATATTTATTTTAGGATGGGGCTGATGGAACGGTTTCGCCGCCTGGTTATTTTTTAGCTGAAATCTTATTATTCCATTCAGGCCATCTTTTTTGTAAAGTGATTAAACTTTATTGATTAAGCTTGTGACATGTTTAATGAAAGCACTTTTCATTGGCCGCAGAGAATGTCAGTGTGTGCTGTGACTAACGACACTTCCAATTAAAGGATTTGCAGGATGGGGTTTTGGAGACATTTCTCTGGATGAAATGCTGCTTCTTCGGCAGCTTATAGAGAGAAGACATGTTCCTGGAGTCATCCAGAGCGCCGGTTACTGGCAGGTGTCCATGAAGATAAAGATAGACCCCAGAAGAGAAATCTTATCGCAACAATTGGCAGATCTTCTCTCCTGGACCAGAAATACTCCAATTTCCCAGTTTCTCTTAAAAATGGACCTTTAAACGTCCCATCGTCATTCCCAAATATCCTTCCCTGTGTAACGGACCAAGCTCAGACGCAGGTAAAGGACAGGAGAAGAAGCGCGTCCACACCGGCTCCATCCTGACCTGAACCTGGGTAACAGCTTTCCTGGCCTTGTGAATCCAGCCCATGTTTTCATGCTGCCCCGACTGAAGCCACAGGTGCTTCCCCGTCCAGGCCTGTGCTGATCCCCGACCCACTATGAAAGGGGGTTCACTCTGTGAGCGGGGGGCCTGTCATGGCACGTGGAGGATTTGAGCCCAGGATGCAGTGATACAGACAATAAAGAGACCAGAATGGTGGCAGAACAGGGTTTATAGGAAATACATAAAAGAGAAAGCACTGGAAAGGGGCAAGACAGGAATATGGCTGACTGGAGGGGTATGGTCAGAAGCGGAAACAAGATATAGCGAAACACAGCAGGACACTTACTGGAGACACAGGTCAGGAAGAGGGCTGACAGACTTGGAGCAGGCACACTGGAGACGTGAGGATGCGGGACACTGGAGACGTGAGGATGCGGGACACTGGAGACGTGAGGATGCGGGACACTGGAGCCGTGAGGATGCGGGACACTGGAGACGTGAGGATGCGGGACACTGGAGACGTGAGGATGCGGGACACTGGAGACGTGAGGATGCGGGACACTGGAGACGTGAGGATGCGGGACACTGGAGACGTGAGGATGCGGGGACACTGGAGACGTGAGGATGCGGGGAGACGTGAGGATGCGGGACACTGGAGACGTGAGGATGCGGGACACTGGAAACGTGAGGATGCGGGACACTGGAGACGTGAGGATGCGGGACACTGGAGACGTGAGGATGCGGGACACTGGAGACGTGAGGATGCGGACACTGGAGACGTGAGGATGCGGGACACTGGAGACGTGAGGATGCTGGGACACTGAGACGTGAGGATGCGGGGACACTGGAGACGTGAGGATGCGGGACACTGGAGACGTGAGGATGCGGGGACACTGGAGATGTGAGGATGCGGGGACACTGGAGACGTGAGGATGCGGGACACTGGAGACGTGAGGATGCGGGACACTGGAGACGTGAGGATGCCGGACACTGGAGACGTGAGGATGCGGGGACACTGGAGACGTGAGGATGCGGGACACTGGAGACGTGAGGATGCCGGACACTGGAGACGTGAGGATGCGGGGACACTGGAGACGTGAGGATGCGGGACACTGGAGACGTGAGGATGCCGGACACTGGAGACGTGAGGATGCGGGGACACTGGAGACGTGAGGATGCCGGACACTGGAGACGTGAGGATGCGGGACACTGGAACGTGAGGATGCGGGACACTGGAGACGTGAGGATGCGGGACATGAGACGTGAGGATGTGGGACACTGGAGACGTGAGGATGGGGACACTGGAGACGTGAGGATGCGAGACACTGGAGACGTGAGGATGCGGGACACTGGAGACGTGAGGATGCGAGACACTGGAGACGTGAGGATGCGGGACACGAGACGTGAGGATGCGGGGACACTGGAGACGTGAGGATGCGGGACACTGGAGACGTGAGATGCAGGGACACTGGACGTGAGGATGCGGGGACACTGGAGACGTGAGGATGCGGGGACACTGGAGACGTGAGGATGCGGGACACTGGAGACGTGAGGATGCGGGACACTGGAGACGTGAGGATGCGGGACACTGGAGACGTGAGGATGCGGGACACTGGAGACGTGAGGATGCGGGACACTGGAGACGTGAGGATGCTGGGACACTGGAGACGTGAGGATGCGGGACACTGGAGACGTGAGGATGCTGGACACTGGAGACGTGAGGATGCTGGACACTGGAGACGTGAGGATGCGGGACACGAGACGTGAGGATGCGGGACACTGGAGACGTGAGGATGCGGGACACTGGAGACGTGAGGATGCGGGGACACTGGAGCCGTGAGGATGCGAGCCGTGAGGATGCGGGACACTGGAGACGTGAGGATGCGGGGACACTGGAGACGTGAGGATGCAGGGACACTGGAGACGTGAGGATGTGGGGACACGTGAGACGTGAGGATGCAGGGACACTGGAGCCGTGAGGATGCGGGACACTGGAGACGTGAGGATGCGGGACACTGGAGACGTGAGGATGCGGGGACACTGGAGACGTGAGGATGCGGGACACTGGAGACGTGAGGATGCGGGACACGAGACGTGAGGATGCGGGACACTGGAGACGTGAGGATGCGGGACACTGGAGACGTGAGGATGCGGGACACTGGAGACGTGAGGATGCGGGACACTGGAGACGTGAGGATGCGGGACACTGGAGAACGTGAGGATGCGGGACACTGGAGACGTGAGGATGCGGGACACTGGAGACGTGAGGATGCGGGACACTGGAGACGTGAGGATGCGGGACACTGGAGACGTGAGGATGCGGGACACTGGAGACGTGAGGATGCGGGACACTGGAGACGTGAGGATGCTGGACACTGGAGACGTGAGGATGCGGGACACTGGAGACGTGAGGATGCGGGACACTGGAGACGTGAGGATGCGGGACACTGAGACGTGAGGATGCTGGACACTGGAGACGTGAGGATGCGGGACACTGGAGACGTGAGGATGCCGGACACTGGAGACGTGAGGATGCGGGAACACTGGAGACGTGAGGATGCGGGGACACTGGAGACGTGAGGATGCGGGACACTGGAGACGTGAGGATGCGGGACACTGGAGACGTGAGGATGCGGGGACACTGGAGACGTGAGGTGCGGGACACTGGAGACGTGAGGATGCGGGGACACTGGAGACGTGAGGATGGGGACACTGAGACGTGAGGATGCGGGACACTGGAGACGTGAGGATGCGGGGACACTGGAGACGTGAGGATGCGGGACACTGGAGACGTGAGGATGCAGGACACTGGAGACGTGAGGATGCGGGACACTGAGACGTGAGGATGCGGGACACTGGAGACGTGAGGATGCGGGACACTGGAGACGTGAGGATGCTGGACACTGGAGACGTGAGGATGCGGGACATGAGACGTGAGGATGTGGGACACTGGAGACGTGAGGATGCAGGACACTGGAGACGTGAGGATGCGGGACACGAGACGTGAGGATGCGGGACACTGGAGACGTGAGGATGCCGGACACTGGAGACGTGAGGATGCGGGACACTGGAGACGTGAGGATGCGGGACATGAGACGTGAGGATGCGGGACACTGGAGACGTGAGGATGCGGGACACTGGAGACGTGAGGATGCGGGACACTGGAGACGTGAGGATGCGGGACACTGGAGACGTGAGGATGCGGACACTGGAGACGTGAGGATGCCGGACACTGGAGACGTGAGGATGCGGGACACGAGACGTGAGGATGCGGGACACTGGAGACGTGAGGATGCGGACACTGGAGACGTGAGGATGCGGGACACTGGAGACGTGAGGATGCGGGACATGGAGACGTGAGGATGTGGGACACTGGAGACGTGAGGATGCAGGACACTGGAGACGTGAGGATGCGGGACACGAGACGTGAGGATGCGGGACACTGGAGACGTGAGGATGCCGGACACTGGAGACGTGAGGATGCTGGACACTGGAGACGTGAGGATGCGGGACATGAGACGTGAGGATGTGGGACACTGGAGACGTGAGGATGCAGGGACACTGGAGACGTGAGGATGCGGGACATTGGAGACGTGAGGATGCAGGGACACTGGAGACGTGAGGATGCGGGACACTGGAGACGTGAGGATGCGGGACACTGGAGACGTGAGGATGCGGGACACTGGAGACGTGAGGATGCGGGACACTGGAGACGTGAGGATGCGGGACACTGGAGACGTGAGGATGCGGGACACTGGAGACGTGAGGATGCGGGACACTGGAGACGTGAGGATGCGGGACACTGGAGACGTGAGGATGCTGGACACTGGAGACGTGAGGATGCGGGACACGAGACGTGAGGATGCGGGACACTGGAGACGTGAGGATGCGGGACACTGGAGACGTGAGGATGCGGGACACTGGAGACGTGAGGATGCGGGACACTGGAGACGTGAGGATGCGGGGACACTGGAGACGTGAGGATGCAGGACACTGGAGACGTGAGGATGTGGGACACTGGAGACGTGAGGATGCGGGACACTGGAGACGTGAGGATGCGGGACACTGGAGACGTGAGGATGCAGGGACACTGGAGACGTGAGGATGCGGGACACTGGAGACGTGAGGATGCGGGGACACTGGAGACGTGGAGGATGCGGGACACGAGACGTGAGGATGCGGGGACACTGGAGACGTGAGGATGCGGGACACTGGAGACGTGAGGATGCGGGACACTGGAGACGTGAGGATGCGGGGACACTGGAGACGTGAGGATGCGGGACACTGGAGACGTGAGGATGCGGGACACTGGAGACGTGAGGATGCGGGACACTGGAGACGTGAGGATGCGGGACACTGGAGACGTGAGGATGCGCGGGACACTGGAGACGTGAGGATGCGGACACTGGAGACGTGAGGATGCGGGACACTGGAGACGTGAGGATGCGGGACACTGGAGACGTGAGGATGCGGGACACTGGAGACGTGAGGATGCGGGACACTGGAGACGTGAGGATGCGGGACACTGGAGACGTGAGGATGCTGGACAACTGGAGACGTGAGGATGCGGGACACTGGAGACGTGAGGATGCGGGGACACTGGAGACGTGAGGATGCGGGACACTGGAGACGTGAGGATGCTGGACACTGGAGACGTGAGGATGCGGGACACTGGAGACGTGAGGATGCGGGACACTGGAGACGTGAGGATGCGGGACACTGGAGACGTGAGGATGCGGGACACTGGAGACGTGAGGATGCGGGACACTGGAGACGTGAGGATGCTGGACACTGGAGACGTGAGGATGCTGGACACTGGAGACGTGAGGATGCGGGACACGAGACGTGAGGATGCGGGACACTGGAGACGTGAGGATGCGGGACACTGGAGACGTGAGGATGCGAGCCGTGAGGATGCGGGACACTGGAGACGTGAGGATGCGGGGACACTGGAGACGTGAGGATGCGGGACACTGGAGACGTGAGGATTGGGACACTGGAGACGTGAGGATGCGGGACACTGGAGACGTGAGGATGCGGGACACTGGAGACGTGAGGATGCGGGGACACTGGAGACGTGAGGATGCGGGACACTGGAGACGTGAGGATGCGGGACACGGGAGACGTGAGGATGCGCGGGACACTGGAGACGTGAGGATGCGGGACACTGGAGACGTGAGGATGCGGGACACTGGAGACGTGAGGACCGTGAGGATGCGGGACACTGGAGACGTGAGGATGCGGGACACTGGAGACGTGAGGATGCGGGACACTGGAGACGTGAGGATGCGGGGACACTGGAGACGTGAGGATGCGGGACACTGGAGACGTGAGGATGCTGGACACTGGAGACGTGAGGATGCAGGGACACTGGAGACGTGAGGATGCGGGACACTGGAGACGTGAGGATGCGGACACTGGAGACGTGAGGATGCGGGACACTGGAGACGTGAGGATGCGGGACACTGGAGACGTGAGGATGCGGGACACTGGAGACGTGAGGATGCGGGACACTGGAGACGTGAGGATGCGGGACACTGGAGACGTGAGGATGCGGGACACTGGAGACGTGAGGATGCGGGACACTGGAGACGTGAGGATGCGGGACACGAGACGTGAGGATGCGGGACACTGGAGACGTGAGGATGCGGGACACTGGAGACGTGAGGATGCGGGACACTGGAGACGTGAGGATGCGGGACACTGGAGACGTGAGGATGTGGGGACACTGGAGACGTGAGGATGCGGGGCGACACTGGAGACGTGAGGATGCAGGGACACTGGAGACGTGAGGATGCGGGACATGAGACGTGAGGATACTGGACACTGGAGACGTGAGGATGCGGGGACACTGGAGACGTGAGGATGCGGGACACTGGAGACGTGAGGAATGCGGGGACACTGGAGACGTGAGGATGCGCGGGACACTGGAGACGTGAGGATGCGGGACACTGGAGACGTGAGGATGCGGGCGGGACACTGGAGACGTGAGGATGCGGGACACTGGAGACGTGAGGATGCGGGACACTGGAGACGTGAGGATGCTGGGACACTGGAGACGTGAGGATGCGGGGACACTGGAGACGTGAGGATGTGGGGACACGTGAGACGTGAGGATGCGGGGACACTGGAGACGTGAGGATGCGGGACACTGGAGACGTGAGGATGCGGG
Organism: Leptobrachium leishanense; assembly: GCA_009667805.1. Taxonomy (NCBI): domain Eukaryota; kingdom Metazoa; phylum Chordata; class Amphibia; order Anura; family Megophryidae; genus Leptobrachium; species Leptobrachium leishanense. The sequence continues at coordinate 32,167 of RXON01000619.1, forward strand.
GACACTGGAGACGTGAGGATGCAGGACACGAGAACGTGAGGATGCGGGGACACTGGAGACGTGAGGAATGCGGGGACACTGGAGACGTGAGGATGCGGGACACTGGAGACGTGAGGATGCTGGGACACTGGAGACGTGAGGATGCGGGGACACTGGAGACGTGAGGATGTGGGGACACGTGAGACGTGAGGATGCGGGACACTGGAGACGTGAGGATGCGGGACACTGGAGACGTGAGGATGCGGGACACTGGAGACGTGAGGATGCGGGACACTGGAGACGTGAGGATGCGGGACACTGGAGACGTGAGGATGCGGGACACTGGAGACGTGAGGATGCGGGACACTGGAGACGTGAGGATGCGGGACACTGGAGACGTGAGGATGCGGGACATGAGACGTGAGGATGCGGGACACTGGAGACGTGAGGATGCGGGGACACTGGAGACGTGAGGATGCGGGACACTGGAGACGTGAGGATGCGGGGACACTGGAGACGTGAGGATGCGGGGACACTGGAGACGTGAGGATGCGGGACACTGGAGACGTGAGGATGCGGGGACACTGGAGACGTGAGGATGCGGGGACACTGGAGACGTGAGGATGCGGGGACACTGGAGACGTGAGGATGCGGGGACACTGGAGACGTGAGGATGCGGGACACTGGAGACGTGAGGATGCGGGACACTGGAGACGTGAGGATGCGGGGACACTGGAGACGTGAGGATGCGGGACACTGGAGACGTGAGGATGGGGGGACACTGGAGACGTGAGGATGCGGGACATGAGACGTGAGGATGCGGGACACTGGAGACGTGAGGATGCGGGACACTGGAGACGTGAGGATGCGGGACACTGGAGACGTGAGGATGCGGGGACACTGGAGACGTGAGGATGCGGGACACTGGAGACGTGAGGATGGGGGACACTGGAGACGTGAGGATGCGGGACACTGGAGACGTGAGGATGTGGGATACTGGAGACGTGAGGATGGGGGACACTGGAGACGTGAGGATGCGGGACACTGGAGACGTGAGGATGCCGGACACTGGAGACGTGAGGATGCGGGGACACTGGAGACGTGAGGATGCCGGACACTGGAGACGTGAGGATGCGGGACACTGGAGACGTGAGGATGCGGGACACTGGAGACGTGAGGATGCGGGACACTGGAGACGTGAGGATGCGGGACACTGGAGACGTGAGGATGCGGGGACACTGGAGACGTGAGGATGCGGGACACTGGAGACGTGAGGATGCCGGACACTGGAGACGTGAGGATGCGGGGACACTGGAGACGTGAGGATGCCGGACACTGGAGACGTGAGGATGCGGGGACACTGGAGACGTGAGTATGCGAGACACTGGAGACGTGAGGATGCAGGACACGAGACGTGAGGATGCGGGATACTTGTCCTGGGTTTTGATCTCTACACTTGATATCGGTAGTTGGAAGAAGTGAGATACAGCCCTTATCAGCAATACATATAATGTAGAAGATGTGATTGGAATTAACGCAGGACCACATTAATCTCTCATTCTTCTATAATGTCAATCGTTTAATCAAGTCACACCTTAACCGATTTATTCCAGAAGCTCCAGAATGGGCATAATTTACATTCGTTTTGATACGTAAACCAGATGTAAATTTTTTTTCGATATTCGATCAATTGAATTATATTAAACACAGATCATTTCCAGCCAGTGATGCAACAAAAGTATTTTTACTACAGCAACGTGTATCTATACTATAAAAGAATAAGCTAAAAACTGTCCGTCGCCAAAACCCTACTGCGCATGCGCGACGGACATTTGAAAGCGGCCGTTAGAACACACAGGTAGCTGCGCGTGCCGGCCGCGTGAAAAAAAAAAAACGGCACGAGCCGCGCGCAGCTACCCGTGTGTTTACACGGCCAGATGCCCCGATCCTCCAGCGGTGACCATCCTCGGCTGCCGGCGGGCCTCCAGGCTCAGGCGAGCCCCCGGCTCGGTTTGGGCCTACAGGCCCAGCCGAGCCGGGGACTCGCCTAAGCCTAGAGGCCCGCCGAGCAGCCAGCGGCAGCCGGAGAAGGTCACCGCTGGAGGATCGGGGCCGAAGTTCCCAAACAAATACCCCAAAATCGGCCCTGAGCTCCAGCGGAGACCTCCTCCGGCTGCCGCTGGCTGCTCGGCGGCCCTCTAGGCTCAGGCGAGCCCCCGGCTCGGTTTGGGCCTACAGGCCCAGCCGAGCCGGGGACTCGCCTAAGCCTAGAGGCCCGCCGAGCAGCCAGCGGCAGCCGGAGAAGGTCACCGCTGGAGGATCGGGGCCGAAGTTCCCAAACAAATACCCCAAAATCGGCCCTGAGCTCCAGCGGAGACCTCCTCCGGCTGCCGCTGGCTGCTCGGCGGCCCTCTAGGCTCAGGCGAGCCCCCGGCTCGGTTTGGGCCTACAGGCCCAGCCGAGCCGGGGACTCGCCTAAGCCTAGAGGCCCGCCGAGCAGCCAGCGGCAGCCGGAGAAGGTCACCGCTGGAGGATCGGGGCCGAAGTTCCCAAACAAATACCCCAAAATCGGCCCTGAGCTCCAGCGGAGACCTCCTCCGGCTGCCGCTGGCTGCTCGGCGGCCCTCTAGGCTCAGGCGAGCCCCCGGCTCGGTTTGGGCCTACAGGCCCAGCCGAGCCGGGGACTCGCCTAAGCCTAGAGGCCCGCCGAGCAGCCAGCGGCAGCCGGAGAAGGTCACCGCTGGAGGATCGGGGCCGAAGTTCCCAAACAAATACCCCAAAATCGGCCCTGAGCTCCAGCGGAGACCTCCTCCGGCTGCCGCTGGCTGCTCGGCGGCCCTCTAGGCTTAGGCGAGCCCCCGGCTCGGTTTGGGCCTACAGGCCCAGCCGAGCCGGGGACTCGCCTAAGCCTAGAGGCCCGCCAAGCAGCCAGCGGCAGCCGGAGAAGGTCACCGCTGGAGGATCGGGGCCGAAGTTCCCAAACAAACACACCCCAAAATCGGCCCTGAGCTCCAGCGGAGACCTCCTCCAGCTGCCGCTGGCTGCTCGGCGGGCCTCTAGGCTTAGGCGAGCCCCCGGCTTGGCTTGGGCCTACAGGCCCAGCCGAGCCGGGGACTCGCCTAAGCGTAGAGGCCGGCCGAGCAGCCTGCTCGGCCGGAGGAGGTCACCGCTGGAGCTCAGGGCCGATGTTGCCTAACACATACTCACCGACATCGGCCCTTAGCTCCTCCAGCGATGGCGGTCCCGCTTGCAGCATCCCCTCTCTCTCCGTTGTTCGCCGGAATGACGTCACGAAAGCCTTTGACCCCGGGGGGTCAAAGGCTTTCGTGACGTCATCCTGGCGAGCAACGGAGAGAGGATGCTGCAAGCGGGACCGCCATCGCTGGAGGAGCTAAGGGCCGATGTTGTGAGTATGTGTGGAACCGGTGGAGGACTCGAGGCCGATGTAGGTGAGTATGTGCGCTACACACACACACACCCTGCTTGCTCGGCCGGTATCCAAGCTTAGGCGAGCCCCCGGCTTGGCGTGGGCCTAGAGGCCCTGCCGAGCCGGGGACTCGCCTGAGCATGGAGGCCGGTCGAGTTGCATGCTCGGGCGTCCTCCAGGCTCAGGCGAGTCCCCGGCTCGGCTGGGCCTCTAGGCCCACGCCAAGCCGGGGGCTCGCCTAAGCTTGGTCGGCATCCAGGCTCAGGCGAGCCCCCGGCTTGGCTTGGGCCTAGAGGCCCAGCCGAGCCAGGGACTCACCTGAGCCTGGAGGACGCCGAGCATGCAACTCGACCGGCCTCCATGCTCAGGCGAGTCCCCGGCTCTGCTGGGCCTCTAGGCCAAGCCGGGGGCTCGCCTAAGCTTGGATACCGCCGAGTAAGCAGGGTGGGTGTGGAGAGCACATACTCACCTACATTAGCCCTCCAGCGGTGACTGTCCTCCGGCTGTCGCAGGCTGCTCGGCCGGCCTCCAGGCTCAGGCGAGCCCCCGGCTTGGCTTGGGCCTACAGGCCCAGCCGAGCCGGGGGCTCGCCTAAGCCTGGAGGCCGGCCGAGCAGCCTACGACAGCCACCGCTGAGGCTCCGGGCCAATGTAGGGGGATGTTGCCTACACATACTCACCTACATCGGCCCTTAGCTCCTCCAGCGATGGCGGTCCCGCTTCCAGCGTCCTCTCTCGCTCCGTTGTTCGCCGGAATGACGTCACGAAAGCCTTTGACCCTGGGGGTCAAAGGCTTTCGTGACGTCATCCCGGCGACCAACGGAGCGAGAGAGGACGCTGAAGAAGCGGGACGCGGGACCGCCATCGCTGGAGGGCCGATGTAGGTGAGTATATCCACGAGCGGGGGGCCATATCCACGAGCGGGGGGCCATATCCACGAGCGGGGGGCCATATCCACGAGCAGGGGGGCGATATCCACGAGCGGGGGGGGCGATATCCACGAGCGGGGGGGGCGATATCCACGAGCTGGGGCAGTATCAATCCACGTGCGGGCAGTATCCACGTGCTGGGGCAGTATCCACGTGCTGGGGCAGTATCAATCCACGTGCTGGGGCAGTATCAATCCACGTGCTGGGGCAGTATCCACGTGCTGGGGCAGTATCCACGTGCTGGGCAGTATCCACGTGCTGGGGCAGTATTCAATCCACGTGCTGGGCAGTATCCACGTGCTGGGGCAGTATCCACGTGCTGGGGCAGTATCCACGAGCTGGGGCAGTATCACACGTGCTGGGGCAGTATCCACGTGCTGGGTCAATATCCACGTGCTGGGGCAGTATCAATCCACGTGCTGGGGCAGTATCCACGTGCTGGGGCAGTATCCACGTGCTGGGTCAATATCCACGTGCTGGGGCAGTATCAATCCACGTGCTGGGGCAGTATCCACGTGCTGGGGCAGTATCCACGTGCTGGGTCAATATCCACGTGCTGGGGCAGTATCAATCCACGTGCTGGGGCAGTATCCACGTGCTGGGACAATATCAACGCTGGGGCAGTATCAATCCACGTGCTGGGGCAGTATCCACGTGCTGGGGCAGTATCCACGTGCTGGGTCAATATCCACGTGCTGGGCAGTATCAATACACGTGCTGGGGCAGTATATCCATGTGTGCTGGGCAGTATCCACGTGCTGGGGCAGTATCCACGAGCTGGGGCAATATCCACGTGCTGGGGCAGTATCCACGTGCTGGGCAGTATCCACGTGCTGGGGCAATATCCACGTGCTGGGGCAATATCCACGTGCTGGGGCAATATCCAGGAGCTGGGGCAGTATCCACGTGCTGGGCAGTATCAATCCACGTGCTGGGGCATCCATGTGCTGGGGCAGTATCCACGTGCTGGGGCAGTATCCACGTGCTGGGGCAGTATCCACGTGCTGGGTCAATATCCACGTGCTGGGGCAGTATCCACGTGCTGGGGCAGTATCCACGTGCTGGGTCAATATCCACGTGCTGGGGCAGTATCAATCCACGTGCTGGGGCAGTATATCCATGTGCTGGGCAGTATCCACGTGCTGGGGCAGTATCCACGAGCTGGGGCAATATCCACGTGCTGGGGCAGTATCCACGTGCTGGGCAGTATCCACGTGCTGGGGCAATATCCACGTGCTGGGGCAATATCCACGTGCTGGGGCAATATCCAGGAGCTGGGGCAGTATCCACGAGCTGGGGCAATATCCACGTGCTGGGCAGTATCCATCCACGTGCTGGGGCAATATCCACGTGCTAGGGCAGTATCCACGAGCTGGGGCAGTATCCACGAGCTGGGGCAATATCCACGAGCTGGGGCAGTATCCACGTGCTGCGGCAATATCCACGTGCTGCGGCAATATCCACGTGCTGGGGCAATATCCACGTGCTGGGGCAGTATCCACGTGCTGGGGCAGTATCCACGTGCTGGGGCAATATCCACGTGCTGGGGCAATATCCACGTGCTGGGGCAGTATCCACGTGCTGGGGCAGTATCCACGTGCTGGGGCAGTATCCACGTGCTGGGTCAATATCCACGTGCTGGTGGCAGTATCAATCCACGTGCTGGGCAGTATCGTCGTGCTGGGGCAGTATCCACGTGCTGGGTCAATATCCACGTGCTGGGGCAGTAATCAATCCACATGCTGGGGCAGTATCCACGTGCTGGGCAGTATCCACGTGCTGGGTCAATATCCACGTGCTGGGGCAGTATCAATCCACGTGCTGGGGCAGTATCCACGTGCTGGGGCAGTATCCACGTGCTGGGTCAATATCCACGTGCTGGGGCAGTATCAATCCACGTGCTGGGGCAGTATATCCATGTGCTGGGCAGTATCCACGTGCTGGGGCAGTATCCACGTGCTGGGGCAGTATCCACGAGCTGGGGCAATATCCACGTGCTGGGGCAGTATCCACGCTGAACTGGGCGGCAATATCCACGTGCTGGGCCCAGGAGCGGCAGTATCCACGAGCTGGGGCAATATCCACGTGCTGGGGCAGTATCCATCCACGTGCTGGGGCAATATCCACGTGCTAGGGCAGTATCCACGAGCTGGGGCAGTATCCACGAGCTGGGGCAATATCCACGTGCTGGGGCAGTATCCACGAGCTGGGGCAGTATCCACGTGCTGCGGCAATATCCACGTGCTGCGGCAATATCCACGTTGCTGCGGCAATATCCACGTGCTGGGGCAATATCCACGTGCTGGGCAGTATCCACGTGCTGGGGCAATATCCACGTGCTGGGGCAATATCCACGTGCTGGGGCAGTATCCACGTGCTTGGGCAGTATCCACGTGCTGGGGCAGTATCCACGTGATGGGGCAGTATCCACGTGCTGGGGCAGTATCCACGTTCTGGGGCAGTATCCACGTGCTGGGGCAGTATCCACGTGCTGGGGCAATATCCACGTGCTGGGGCAGTATTCACGTGCTGGGGCAATATCCACGAGCTGCGGCAATATCCACGAGCTGGGGCAGTATACATGAGCAGGGGCAGTATATCCACAATAGACTGCCCTCTGGGCAGGCTTTACAACTAGTATATTTATATATTTATAAAGGATTTTACCAGGAAGGACACATGGAGATTTTCTCTCGTTTTCAAGTATGTCCTGGGTATGTATCGATTTAACTGCAACCGCGTGTTCTTCAGACCTTGGTCCACAGGATTCCTTAAAGGGCAATTCCAATCTGAAAATGTGACCTTTTTTAACAGTGCACTACAGAAATATATAGATTTATTTAAACAGATGTAGCGCTGTGTTAAAAATCTTGCTGTGGCAGTACCTATTTTTGGCCACAAGATGGAGACTATCGCGATCAGAGATACTGGACATTGGGACTACAATGCCCGGCATGCTTTGCAAGAAGACAGGAAGTGGGTGGGGACTGGACACTTACATCCTCTGCCTCGTGGAGAAAGTTCCAGAGCGCGCCAGGGAACAGAAGAAAGCAGACGCACTGAGGAGATCGCGAGAGAACCTAGGCCAAAGCCCGAGGGAGACCTGTTATTCCGGTTTGGGTCACTCAACCTGAGGAGAAGGAGACTTGTCAGAGTCCAGACATTGCTGCAGACCGGCGGAATCGAACGGAGAGCAGGCGGTGAGCTGGACAAGCTGCATGAAGTCAGACAACGGATCCGGCCGCTAGTATCCCCAGTCAAAATCGGAGGAGAGACGTCCTGGGTCAGCGGAGCCTAAAGCCTGCGTCGGAAGGGTGAGAGGCCTCCAAGGCTGTTTGTGATTAAAGGTCAAGCTGCTGTTTCTCTTTAAAGTCCACAGGGCCCCAACTGACTAGTCGAAGACTTTCCTTCATGTAAATTCACTGGCCAGTTGAACAGTACCCGGGTACCACACACATACATATACACCTTCTTTACATTCTGGGACTTAACCTGTGCAGGACTCAATTTGTTACGAATCGGAACAGGGGTTAAAGATAAAGATACGTTCCGAATATATTTTTCCTCTTTTTCCGCTGCGCGTTTGCCGTAATACGAAGGGATTGTATGTTTGGGGTTTTGCTACGTGTCTCCTTTTTTTTCTGAACTATCGGGAAATTGCATTGCTTTTATGTTCGGTTGCGAATATTTTATTTTCCGAAATACGAAGCCTCATGTTTCGTTTCTTTTCCGCTACGCGTTTTACCGTGATATGAAAATACTGTAATAATACTTGTGAATACCGTGTCTCGACATCTGCTCAAATATTTTAGTAAAGTATTTAAATGATAAAAACTCACAACTGTGTTGGAGTATATTTATTCCCTAGTGCGGGGAGACTGACCCGTGGTTAATTTTCAGCGGCTCCTCCGGAGTAAGCGCTACACGTGGGGGCCTCGTTTCCGGGATCCAGTCTCTAGAAAAACCGCATCTAAAGGGTTAAATATGGATCCAGACACTGTT
>RXON01000620.1:0-56675 GCA_009667805.1 Leptobrachium leishanense
CCTGGGGGAGGGTTAAACAGGCACTGGAGAGGAGCAGTATTGTCCAGAAAACGAAGGCCGATAGACGTAGGGGACCAGCACCTGTGTATCAAGTCGGGGACAGGGTTTGGCTTTCTTCGCGGAACGTTAAGCTCCTAGTACCATCGATGAAACTAGCCCCCAGATACATAGGCCCTTACAAAATACTGCGGCGACTCAGCCCGGTTTCCTATGCCTTGGCGCTGCCCTCCCATATCAGAATACACAACGTTTTCCACGTGAGTCTGTTGAAGCCACTGTTGTGTAATCGTTACTCCAGGGTCCGTGCTCCTCCGCCTCCTGTCTCTGTGGAGGGCGAAGAGGAGTTTGAGGTGCAGGCCATTCTGGACGCCAGGAGGTCTAGGGGGGCCTGCACTACTTGGTTGACTGGGTGGGCTACGGTCCTGAGGATCGCTCCTGGCTTCCGGCTGCCGAGGTTCATGCCCCTCGGTTGGTGAAGGCCTTCTATTTGGCTCATCCCCATGCCCCTGGGGTCGTCCAGTGGCCGCCCGTTGAGGGGGGGGTTCTGTCACGTACCCCCGTTCCGGCGGCGCCTGGCAGCAGCGTCCTCGCTGCTCGCTGGCCAGGCGCCGAGTAAATAGAGCCGGTCGCTTCCGCACACGTGGGACGCCGGGAGGCGGGGCCTCGCGTGATGACGCGGACCCGCCGGGTTTAAAACCCAGCTTCTCCACTATGCCAGGGCCCTGACGTGGTAGTTACTTCCCGCAGAGCTCTTGTGCGTTTCTGGCTAGAATTATTCTGTGTATCGACCCCTGGCATTGGCATAACGACTATTCTGTGTATCGACCCCTGGCATTGGCAAAACGACTATTCTGTGTATCGACCCCTGGCATTGGCAAAACGACTATTCTGTGTATCGACCCCTGGCATTGGCAAAACGACTATTCTGTGTATCGACCCCTGGCATTGGCAAAACGACTATTCTGTGTATCGACCTCTGGCATTGGCAAGTGACCATTCTGTGTCTAGACCCCTGGCATTTGTATCACTCCTCTATTCTGGTACGGAGGTCAGTCTGTGTGGCACCCTAGGCACATCAGACCACCCCTTGTATTTTGTATGTGCTCTGTACTGCCATCCTAGCAATCTGTCTAGACGTGCCGACCACTCTAAGGATCGGAAGGGTAGAGAGTGTCCTGTCTCAAGGGACTACTAGTCAGAGAGTAGAGGGATTCGTGACGTCTCTTTTTGTATGTGCTCTGTACTGCCATCCTAGTAGTCTGTCTAGACGTACCGACCACTCTAAGGATCGGAAGGTTAGAGAGAGACCTGCGTATAGGGACCAACAATATAGTAATCAGGGGGATCCGTGACACCCTCGTACTGTCAGACTTTCCCCTAACTTCTCTTCCTTCAAACACTCCCTCAAAACGTTCCTATTTAGGGAAGCCGACCCCCCAACTCACTGACGCAACCATCAATCACTCTCACCTTGCAGTCCTCTCCTCCTGTTTCCAACCCCAACCCTCCTAGATTGTGAGTTCCTACGGGAATAAGGCCCTCATCTCCTCCTGTACTGTTTGTCAAATGTTGTTCAATGTATTGTAACCCTGTCTATACTATGCTTATTGTACAGCGCTGCGGAATATGCTGGCGCTTTATAAATAAAGAATAATAATAGTAATAATAACACCAGCTTTTAAACGACATTAAAATGATGCGCACAAACGCTGTGTGTTAAATCCTGCGCATAGATTGTAATATCATCCAAGTATAGGATGTACGCAGTACATTACGCTCGCAAAGTGTTCGGGCAGATTCACCAGCGGTAGACGTTAACGCGCATTTTTTGTGCGGACATTGTAATATGCCGTTCTGCGAAAAAGGGTTTTTCCCCTCGCGTTAATGTTTGCGCGAAGTATTTAATAGAGCCCTTATTATTTTAATTTGCAACAAAGCCTCTTGATTTTTGTTTTGATTATCTTAGGCATTTTTCGGCTTTTTTTGTTCTGTGGTTTTTTTGCAAACAGCGTTTAAATTTTGCCACTTTCAAGCTTAATTCCCCCCTCCCACCCCATTCGTCTGCTTGTTGGCTTTTTCCGGTGGCTGGTCTGCACTGTGATCAGCGGCTCGTCGGCTTTTCCCGGAACGTTGGTGTGTTTTTTCCGGTGGGTTTTTGGCAGGTTTGCGGCGGGTTTTTCCCCTGCACTCTGGGGACCCTGCGGTGAATCCTGAATTCACCGCAGGGTGGGGAACGTTGATTTCCCCGAAGTGCAGAGAAGCGCGGGGAACGAGAGAGCACTGACATGTGGGTGATTAATTATACAGCACTCCCTCAAGTTGTGACTGGGAGTTGTGAGAAGAGAAGCTGCTGCGGATCTCCTTGACTGGAAAGAAGGGACGGACGCTGGTATCGGTTCTGGTCCACAACCCGGAGACCAGTAACCCCCAGCTGCTGTTACAGGCGTGTCATGGTGTGACCGGTTTAGTCTCCAGGTCGCCTGGCTTGCGGCTGGACATTTGGCAGAAAGTGCAGGATGCAGCCCATAATTTCCAGAAGTCATATGTAAACCTGGGATTTTTTCTGATACTTCCTTTTAGCTGTGTGTGGGTGTGTGTGGGTGTGTGTGTGTGTGTGTTGTTTACTCAGATTTAGCTGCCACAAATAAGTTCTTAATTAAGTTCCTTGTCAAGGAAAAGCCAAGCGGGAAGAAAACCCGAATGCACACGTCGCTCTCCAAAGGGAAGTGACTCTATGCACATAAACCCGCGGCCAGGGGCTTCCCCCAAGCAGGAACCGCCATGAGGCCCTAATTAATGGCAGGTCACAAGCGAACACCGAACAACACAAAACACGTGGAGCACACACCTCAATATGAAACCTACAGGACTGACTCAGAAATTGTCCGCCATCTTGTACACCGGCAGCCATCTTGAGCAGAGCCATGGTAAGAGTAATTGCACATAGAGAACTGACTTTTGAGGAGTTTGCTTAGATACTAACATTCCAGAGGTCTCTGGTGTAGCAATTAGAAGAAGAATCCGGCCCGAATAAACAGAGGTGCCAAGGAACTGATTTAGTTTAACCCAGGCCATAAAAGTCTCAGGCTCGGGTAGAGCGAGAACAAAGGATTCCCTTAGTGCAGATGGGGCCTTATCCATTTTGGGAGGGACAGGCCCTCTGAGGGATGATATTGGCAGGATCTAGCAAGCTTCTAAATCCACTAAATGTCCTAATTGTATAAGAAAAGGCAAATTGTGGAATGTTCTTCGTGTCCAAGTTAGAGGGAGGGCACATTTGCCCAGGGGATGTACCTTTTTACGAATCAATGTATAAGAATTGGATCTCTGTCTTGAAGACCTCACTTGAGCTTTGCGATACAATCCAGCTTGAGTCTGACGTCGTAATAAAGAACGCTGTTTCCTGCCATGGACTCGTGTCCGGCCTGTCATTGACCGCACCGTTGCTGACCTTCTCCCAAACAAACCAGTTGATTGCCGGTAACACTTAAAGACCACTACACCAAGCAGAACACAAAATCACACACACATAGCACAACACCCACAACAACACCAATCATACACACAGCACAAAAAACGTATAACAAATCACACACATAGCACAAAACCCCAATACCAATCACACAACACAAACCGTGCAGCATCATGACTGCTTAGGCCTGTGACCTCTTTATCTTAACCATACTCCCCCCCCCCAATAATTACACAGACACCTTCTTCATTGGAAAAGGGTGTGGCCACAGCTTTATTGAAACCAGCATGTAATCATTCGTCTACTACTTATACTGTATATAATTCTGACCCTACCGCACTCGTCCTGCGGCAGGCAGTTCCCCCAATTGTTGACCATGAGCTCATCGCCCCACCCAACCTGATTGGTCGTCTCCCCAATGAAGGTCGTCTCCCCAATGCCCACCCGAAGGCGGCTTATCCTTATCTGTTCCGTTGCTGGCATGGCTTCCCGCAGCTGTGACATGAAACAAAGCACCGACGAATGCAGGCGGGTGGGAATTTCCTACCACACCACACTGTGCCTGACCACAAACAGGTAAGTCCCTCCTGTCATGAAAAGAGTAGACTCCGTGGGTTGGTTTATAGTTGTTGATTTATTCAGCATAACATCGGATAGAGACACATACAGTACGTTAAGCTAGCATGGCATCCCAGCAGACACTGCCTGGTACCCGCCCCACCCTTCCTGTCATGTGACTCCGCTCTCACCACACCTCCCAAATGCGACCCTATATACCTGGCGAATGCAACATTGTTGCACCTTCGCAAATCACCTTAGCAGAACTTTTGTGACTGACCGGCCCAGTCCAGCAGTCACGATCTTCTTCCTTAAAGGTACAGGGGGTTGCTTTCTTACAACATCAAAATGAGAACCTCATGGGGTTTGTTAAGGTTATGGTTGTTTTTCCATTGTGTGCAGGTCGCTTGTGGTTGTTTTTTCTGTGTCTATAGAGAAAAACATTATCAGGGTTATTCAAAGAGAGACGATCTGGCCCCGAAATGTAACCGGACACTGAAATTCAGGGTATGATTACCTTTCCTGGCCATTGGACTATGCAGAGAGCAGGCAGTTCGCCAAATCCTGGCAAATTACCTGCACATACGGTGGCTGTTCGGTGCCTGTTCGAGGGCAGTGAATCCCCATAGAGAAGCAATGCTTCGTCTTTTCAGAGATACAAACCAGCAGTGAAAAGTTGCCGAATTGCCCTGCTGTTCAGTGGTTTCATTCGACAGGTTTATTCAGGCGAATCCCATAGGCTTCAATGTTACAAATATTCCCGTTTTAATTCAATATCTAATAAACCGTTTATTATTTTAATCTGCAGCAAAAAGTCTCTTTATTTATAGATTTTTTTTAGGATTTTTTGGGATTGTTTTGGCAAAAAAAAATCCCATTTCTTTTTTTAAATCATTTTTTCTTTTTTTTCTGTGACAGCCCTTTTTATTATCATTAATTGGATTTTATATGTAAATTTCAGACATTTTCGTTCAGTAGTTTTTTTGCAAACTTTTCAAACTTTCAAGCGTACTGATTTTATTTTTTTTCTCTCAACTCGTTCCTCTACGTGTCGGGATTTTCCGGCGACTGCTCTGCGATCAGCAGCTAGTCGGGTTTTTTTCCGGCGTGTTCGGCGGGGTTTTTGCTGCGGTTTCTGCGGGTTTGCGGCGGGTTTTCCCTGCACTACGGGGGTCCTGCAGTGCTTGCTGAATACACTGCAGGGTCAGAGAACTAGGATCGCCAAATTGCCCCGAAGTGCGGGGTACGACAAGTCACCGAATGTGCAGTTACTTTTTGAATCTCTATATATACAGACTCCAGCATGTTCAGCGCTGGAGTCTGTGCCTTATCTCCAGTATCTGAGTGCCTTCCTCTGTGACGCCACGTGCCCAAGTGTACGTTCCTCTCCCCGGTGCCAGCATGTGAAAGCATGTTCAGCGCCAGGGGCGGACTGACAACTAATGGGGCCCCCGGTCAATAAGAGGTCATGGTCATGACTAAAGAATTTATTTCTGAACTCCTAAAAATAACCTTTTTGAAAACTCACTTGGACCCAGCAGCGAATTGGGGAATCCATTGTGCCCTCTCTATACTTACAGATGGCCGCCGCGCTGCTACAGCAGCTATCACCCACTCATTGCAGCCAAGGCTGCGCCGCGGCACAGGAAGTCCCTGTGAAAAATGTGGGAAGCTGCCGATCATTTTAACCCCTTAATGACCCTTAGACCCGCGGATGTACAGGGTACGTCAGTGGCGCCTAACCCCCCCTCCTGCCCGATACTTACCTCCCTCGCTAGATCCCTCGGCGATCTGGCAGGGAGGAAGCCTGCCCATGTGATTTACATGGGCAGGCGAGGTTAATGATGTTGCCACGCTGCATGGTGACGTCATCAGCAGGCGTCCCCATGCAAATCAATGGAGGGGAGGGGGGCTCCTTTGGAGCCCTCTATCTCCCCAACGATTGAAGCTAGGGAGATGCTTTTTGCACCGCTGAAAAGGGAAGAGTCTCCCCTTTTCAGCGGTGTATAGCATTAACGATTTCGCCGCCGAATCGCGTTTCGGCGCTAATTGGCGCCAAAACACGATTCGAACCTGGAGGGGGGCTGACATCTTGGATGTCAGCCAAGCCTCCAGGTCCCCCCACCCACTGACAACCTCACCATATGTGTGAGGATGTCAGTGGGCCAGTTAACATCTAGCTGCCATGTAGAGATAGGGGGATCCTTAGGATCCCCTTATCTCCCGATCCATGGCAACTAGATGGTCATATTTGACATCATTTGAAAGGCTTGATATCATGGCCTTTCCAATGATACTAAACATGACCAGGTTTGGTTTAAAAAAAAAATTAAATAACTTTTTAAAAAAAACATTTTTTTTTTTTGTCTGGGGGGGTTTAATTAAAGAGGACCTAGGCTGTCATCTCAAAATAATTAGCACAAAATGGTCAGAATGAGCGCAGCGCACATAGGTGAACTGGTTCAGCAGTGAAGGGGTTAAAAAGCAAACATGTAAAAATTGGGTATTTCTAGTCTCGGGACAAAATTTTTAACCTATTTAGCTGGGGAATTTTTTGGTGGTTGTAGATTTTGGGGATTAAATTACGAAAAAGTGTGTTTTTACCATTTTTTTCATCATATTTCATATTTTTTTTATAGTAAATTATTGGATATGATGGAAATAATGGTATTTCTAGAAAGTCCATGTAATGGCGGGAAAAAGGGTGTATAATATGTGTGGGTTGAATAAACGGGTAAGAGGAAAATTTGACCTAAACACTAACAGCGCTGAAACGTAATAACAGCAGCGGTCACTAAAGGACGGATTTGTGTAAAACTGCCCGGTCACTAAGGGGTTAAAAGATACTGTACAATCCTGACACACTGCACATTACAGAGCTCCACAGAAATACAACTCACTGGAATGTGCAGTGTGTATGAGCGTATTACAGAGCTGCACAGCAAAAAACCTCACAGTAATGTGCAGCTCACACATGGATATATATTGCCCCCAGCAGCTCAAACATGGATATATGTTGCCCCCAGCATGTCAGACATGGGTATATATTGCCCCAGCAGCTCAAACATGAGTATATATTGCCCCAGCAGCTCAAACATGAGTATGTATTGCTCCCAGCAGCTCAAACATGGATATAAATTGCCCCCAGCAGCTCAAACATTTATTTATTTGCAAAGGATTTTACCAGGAAGGATACATTGAGATTTCTCTCGTTTTCAAGTATGTCCTGGGTTCAAGAACATTGAAATGTTACAGTTACAGAAATACAAAGTAATACAATGCAAGATATTAACAACACAAATATACAGATTAACATATCATGGGATGGGCTAGAACCTTGGATTAATTAGTGTGATTTGCAAAGTGGAAGCAGCTGGAAAGTAAGCTACAAATTTCAGACCAGCACTGGGTGGATGGGAGGATGGGGAGGGAGGGTGGGACAGCAGAGTCCAGAAGCAAGCGCTGTGGCAGAGGGTGATGTGCGCTTGTGGCAGGGCTGTTGCAGAAAGAGGTTGCAGAATCAGAGCTTGTGGGCTGTATAGGGCAAGTATTGTTACGACATGATGAGGGGGAGGGGCGGCCATATGAGAGCATGGGTTTAACAAAGCAGAGCATACATTTATCAAGAAAACAAAAACAAACAGCCAAAATATTGATAGATGCAAGCATAAAATATGAACAGTAGGATTAAAGTCGAGATTGTGGCGTAGAATTGCAGAAGACATGTTGATCGCCGGTACCTTTTAAGTTCAGAGTCCAGAAGCAAGCGCTGTGGCAGAGGGTGCCCCCAGCAGCTCAGACATGGGTATATATTGTCCCAGCAGCTCAAACATGGATATATATTGCCTCCAGCAGCTCAAACATGGATATATATTGCCCCCAGCAGCTCAGTCATGGGTATATATTGCCCCCAGCAGCCCAAACATGGATATATATTGCCCCCCCATTGCTCACCGGCTCCTCAGCAGCACTGTCTGAGGGCCCGCGGGTCGGTAGGGGCCCGGTTTGGGCTGACACAGTGGGGCCCCCACCAGTTTCCCACTGATGATCACTGAACGTAACAGGCAGCCAGCGGCGCAATCTGAAAATGCCACGGTGGTGCCTGCGCTACCCCCTCCTGTGATGTGTTAGGTGAGGGGGCAGCGCAGGCGCCACCGCAGTATTTTCAGAGTGCGCAGCTGGCTGCCTGTTAAGTTCAGTGATCATCAGAGGGAAACCGGCGGGGGCCCACTGTGTTGCCCCAAACCGGGCCCCTACTGACCCGCGGACCCTCGGGTAGTGCCCGATGGGTCAGTCCACCCCTGTTCAGAGCTGGGGTCTGTGTCTTATCTCCAGTATCTTAATGCCTTCCTCTGTGACACTGCGTTCCCACGTGTACGTTCCTCTCCCCGGTGCCAGCATGTGAAAGCATGTTCAGTGCTGGAGTCTGTGCCTTCTTCTGACGCCACTTGCCCACGTGCACGTTCTTCTACCCGGCACCGTGGCCTCAGGAGCAGTGCTGGCTTATTACTGTCACATGGCTTTCAATCTTCAGGAGCAATTTGTTCTCGTTGAAGACTTGGCCTCTGGCTTTGTTAAATGAGCAAACATTAGAAAAGGCTTCTGCTTCTGGTGATTACTTTGGAAAGGAGCAGGGAATTAATTGGGTCATTATATGCCTCGGGAGGAGGACAGGTTTTACAGCAACAGAGAGAGAAGAAGAAACCTTCAGACATTAATGAATCGTCAGTCTCCATTCCTTATTGCTATCATTTATGGGGGATCACTCAGACCTTAGGTACAGGGGACCTACTCCCTCCTCGCCATCACCCCGCGGCAGGGAATGTGGGACCCCCAAAATCTCTGTCCTGATGGAGGACGGAATGTTCTCTTTAATGAGTGGGTGACAGGTACGTGGTCACAGTATCAGGTTTCCGAGGACCAGTGACTGTTAACCCGCTTTGTCCACTGGGACTGAAGAAAGCTTGGGGTAAATTGAATGTTTCTTCATCTTCATGTTAAACAATGCAGGGGCACGTATTGACCCCTGGGGAGCCCAGGGTTTCCTCTTAGAGTCTCACGCAACGTGCAGCCCTAACCCTAATAATATAACACAATGTCAGGAAATGATGAAATGTAGCACTGAAACCCAAAGCCAGCAATCCGTTACTAGTCTCCATGATGCTGAAGATCCAGATTTGCTTGTAAGGTGGGATTCCTTCCAGAAACTACTGGATTTATTTCCAGCTCACGTGACACACGCATAATACACCAAGATGGTCTCTGGACCTTTGGGAACAATGTCCCACCATTGGCTTTCAATGCATTCAGGCATCTAAAGCCCTTGGATTGGCTGGATGCTCGAGTGAGTGATCAGGTGTTTTGCTGTGGCTGGCAACACGTAGGAACAGCAGTGCTGGGTTCAGTTGCATTCATACAAGGGTTATAATTGGAGGAGGGGCATGGAGGGGTCAGAAGGGTTATTCAAAGAGAATCGAAAAGCCACCGCACGTTCAGAGACTTTTCGTTCTCTTCAATTCGGTGCGATTCGGTGATCCCATTTCGGCGACCCTGCAGTGTATTCAGCAAGCACCACAGGGCCGCCGTAATGCAGGGAAAAGTCGCCGCAAACCCGCCGAAAACTCACCGCAAAACGAGGGCGACCGCACACCGAAACCCGCTAAAAACATCTGGATTAACCCGCCAAAGACAACGGAGAAACCCGAGCAGGAGCCGATCAGAGCGCAGCGCAGCTGCCAGAAAAACCCGACATCGCAGACGAATGGAGTGAAAAGAAACAAACAGTTTGCTTGAATGTTTGAAAAGTGAAACGCTGTTTCTAAAGAAACTACTGAGCGAAAATGTATGAAATTTACATATGATCCAATGAATGATAATAAAAAGGGCTGTTACAGAAAAAAGAAAAAATGTTTAAATTTTTTTTTTTTAAAAAAAGGAATTTTTTGTGCAAAAAAGTCCCGAAAAATGCTTAAATGGTCCTAAAAAAATATATAAAGAGACTCTTTACTGCAGAATCTATACTATAAAAGAATAAGCCTTCAAGTGTCCGTCGCCAAAAGCGGTCTGCGCATGCGCGACGGACATTTGAAAGTGGCCGTTAAAACAAGCAGGTAGCTGCGCGTGCCGGCCGCCTGCGAAAAAAAAAAAAAAAAAAAATCGTCACCAGCCGCGCGCAGCTACCCGTTTGTTTACACGGCGCAGGCCCCGATCCTCCAGCGGTGACCGTCCTCCGGCTGTCGCGGCCTGCTCGGCGGGCATCCAGGCTCAGGCGAGCCCCCGGCTTGGTTTGGGCCTACAGGCCCAGCTGAGCCGGGGACTCGCCTAAGCCTAGAGGCCGGCCGAGCAGCCAGCGACAGCCAGAGGACGGTCACCGCTGGAGCTCAGGGCCGAAGTTCCAAAACATACTCCCCTAAATCGGCCCTGAGCTCCAGCGGTGACCTCCTCCGGCCGAGCAGGCTGCTAGGCCGGCCTCCAGGCTCAGGCGAGCCCCCGGCTTGGCTTGGGCCTACAGGCCCAGCTGAGCCGGGGACTCGCCTAAGCCTAGAGGCCGGCCGAGCAGCCAGCGACAGCCAGAGGACGGTCACCGCTGGAGCTCCGGGCCGAAGTTCCCAAAACATACTCCCCTAAATCGGCCCTGAGCTCCAGCGGTGACCTCCTCCGGCCGACCAGGCTGCAAGGCCGGCCTCCAGGCTCAGGCGAGCCCCCGGCTTGGCTTGGGCCTACAGGCCCAGCCGAGCCGGGGACTCGCCTAAGCCTAGAGGCCGGCCGAGCAGCCAGCGACAGCCAGAGGACGGTCACCGCTGGAGCTCAGGGCCGAAGTTCCCAAAACATACTCCCCTAAATCGGCCCTGAGCTCCAGCGGTGACCTCCTCCGGCCGAGCAGGCTGCTAGGCCGGCCTCCAGGATTAGGCGAGCCCCCGGCTTGGCTTGGGCCTACAGGCCCAGCCGAGCCGGGGACTCGCCTAAGCCTAGAGGCCGGCCGAGCAGCCAGCGACAGCCAGAGGACGGTCACCGCTGGAGCTCAGGCCGAAGTTCCCAAAACATACTCCCCTAAATCGGCCCTGAGCTCCAGCGGTGACCTCCTCGGCCGAGCAGGCTGCAAGGCCGGCCTCCAGGCTCAGGCGAGCCCCCGGCTTGGCTTGGGCCTACAGGCCCAGCCGAGCCGGGGACTCGCCTAAGCCTAGAGGCCGGCCGAGCAGCCAGCGACAGCCAGAGGACGGTCACCGCTGGAGCTCAGGGCCGAAGTTCCCAAAACATACTCCCCTAAATCGGCCCTGAGCTCCAGCGGTGACCTCCTCCGGCCGAGCAGGCTGCAAGGCCGGCCTCCAGGCTCAGGCGAGCCCCCGGCTTGGCTTGGGCCTACAGGCCCAGCCGAGCCGGGGACTCGCCTAAGCCTAGAGGCCGGCCGAGCAGCCAGCGACAGCCAGAGGACGGTCACCGCTGGAGCTCAGGGCCGAAGTTCCCAAAACATACTCCCCTAAATCGGCCCTGAGCTCCAGCGGTGACCTCCTCCGGCCGAGCAGGCTGCAAGGCCGGCCTCCAGGCTCAGGCGAGCCCCCGGCTTGGCTTGGCCTACAGGCCCAGCCGAGCCGGGGACTCGCCTAAGCCTGGAGGGCGGCCTAGCAGCCTGCGACAGCCAGAGGACAGCCACCGGTGGAGCTCCGGGCCAATGTAAGAGGATGTTGCCTACACATACTCACCTACATCGGCCCTTAGCTCCTCCAGCGATGGCGGTCCCGCTTCCAGCGTCCTCTCTCTCTTCGTTTGTCGCCGGTATGACGTCACGAAAGCCTTTGACCCCGGGTCAAAATGCCGGGGTCAAAGGCTTTCGTTACATCATGCCGGCGACCAACGAAGAGAGAGGACGCTGGAAGCGGGACCGCCATCGCTGGAGGAGCTAAGGGCCGATGTAGGTGAGTATGTGTAGGCAACATCCCCCTACATTGGCCCGGAGCTCTAGCGGTGGCTGTCGCAGGCTGCTCGGCCGGCCTCCAGACTTAGGTGAGCCCCTGGCTCGGCTGGGCCTGTAGGCCCAAGCTAAGCCGGGGGCTCGCCTGAGCCTGGAGGCCGGCCGAGCAGCCTGCGACAGCCACCGCTGGAGCTCAGGGCTAATGTAGGTGAGTATGTACTCTCCACACCCACCCTGCTTGCTCGGCCGGTATCCAAGCTTAGGCGAGCCCCCGGCTTGGCGTTGGCCTAGAGGCCCAGCCGAGCCGGGGACTCGCTTGAGCCTGGAGGACGCCCGAGCATGCAACTCGACCGGCCTCCATGCTCAGGCAAGTCCCCGGCTTGACAGGTCCTCTAGGCCCAAGCCAAGCCGGGGGCTCACCTAAGCTTGGTAACCGGCCGAGCAAGCAGGGTGGGTGTGGAGAGCACATACTCACCTACCTCGGCCTCGAGTCCTCCACCGGTCCACACATACTCACCGACATCGGCCCTTAGCTCCTCCAGCGATGGCGGTCCCGCTTCCAGCGTCCTCTCTGTCTCCGTTGGTCGCCGGCATGATGTCACGAAAGCCACGCGCCTCCCGCCGCTGGACCACCAATGTAAGCGCGCGAAAACGCCACACAGCTACCAGCACCGAGCACAGAGCCCAGCACAGCACCGAGCGCAGAGCCCTGCACAGCACCGAGCACAGCACAGAGCCCAGCACAGCACAGAGCCCAGCACAGCACCGAGCGCAGAGCCCTGCACAGCACCGAGCACAGCACAGAGCCCAGCACAGCACAGAGCCCTGCACAGCACCGAGCACAGAGCCCAGCACAGCACCGAGCACAGAGCCCAGCACAGCACAGAGCCCAGCACAGCACCGAGCACAGCACAGAGCCCAGCACAGCACAGAGCCCAGCACAGCACCGAGCGCAGAGCCCTGCACAGCACCGAGCACAGCACAGAGCCCAGCACAGCACAGAGCCCTGCACAGCACCGAGCACAGAGCCCAGCACAGCACAGAGCCCAGCACAGCACCGAGCACAGAGCCCAGCACAGCACCGAGCGCAGAGCCCTGCACAGCACCAAACGCAGAGCCCAGCACAGCACAGAGCCCAGCACCGAGCACAGAGCCCAGCACCGAGCACAGAGCCCAGCACAGCACCGAGCACAGAGCCCAGCACAGCACCAAACGCCCAGCCCAGCACCGAGCGCAGAGCCCAACACATCACAGTGCACAGCACCGAGCGCAGAGCCCTGCACAGCACAGAGCACAGCACAGAGCCCAGCACAGCACCGAGCGCAGAGCCCTGCACAGCACCAAACGCAGAGCCCAGCACCGAGCGCAGAGTCCAACACAGCACCGAGCGCAGAGTCCAAACACAGGACCGAGAGCAGAGCACAGCACCGAGCACAGAGCCCAGCACCGAGCACAGCACCGAGCGCAGAGCCCAGCACAGCACCGAGCGCAGAGCCCAGCACAGCACCGAGCGCAGAGCCCAGCACAGCACCGAGCGCAGAGCCCTGCACAGCACCAAACGCAGAGCCCAGCACCGAGCGCAGAGCCCAACACAGCACCGAGCGCAGAGCCCAACACAGCACAGAGCACAGAGCCCAAACACAGGACCGAGAGCAGAGCACAGCACCGAGCACAGAGCCCAGCACAGCACAGAGCCCAGCACAGAGCCCAGCACAGCACAGAGCCCTGCACAGCACCGAGCGCAGAGCCCAACCCAGCACCGAGCGCAGAGCCCAACACAGCACCGAGCGCAGAGCCCAACACAGCACCGAGCGCAGAGCCCAACACAGCACCGAGCGCAGAGCCCAAGCACAGGACCGAGAGCAGAGCACAGCACCGAGCACAGAGCCCAAGCACAGGACCGAGAGCAGAGCACAGCACCGAGCGCAGAGCACAGCACCAAGCGCATAGCCCAAGCACAGCACCGAGCGCAGAGCCCAGCACAGCACCGAGCCCAGAGCACAGCACCGAGCCCAGAGCACAGCACCGAGCCCAGCGCACAGCACCGAGCGCAGAGCCCAGCACCTGAGCCCAGAGCCCAGCACCGAGCAGAGCGCCAAGCAGAGCACAAAAGACAGTACAGAGCAGAGCACAACCCATTAAAGGCGCAGAGCTGAGCACAACCCATTAAAGGCGCAGAGCTGAGCAAAAACCATTAAACGTGCAGAACAGAATAAACGCCACAGAGCCGAGCACAATAAACGCCACAGAGCCGAGCACAATAAACGTCACAGAACCAAGCACATTAAACGGCACAGCGCCGAGCACAATAAACGCCACAGAGCCGAGCACAATAAACATCACAGAGCCAAGCACAATAAACGTCACAGAGCCGAGCACAATAAACGCCACAGAGCCGAGCACAATAAACGCCACAGAGCCGAGCACAATAAATGCCACAGAGCCGAGCACAATAAACGCCACAGAGCCGAGCACAATAAACGCCACAGAGCCGAGCACAATAAACGTCACAGAGCCGAGCACAATAAACGCCACAGAGCCGAGCACAATAAACGTCACAGAGTCAAGCACATTAAACGGCACAGCGCCGAGCACAGCACAATATACGGCACAGAGCTCATCACAATAAACAACGCCGAGCACAGAACCAAGAACAACACAATAAACAGCAGAGCACAATATTCGGCACAAAGCGAAGCACAGAACCAAGCACAACACCAAAAACGGCACAGAGCACAATAAACAGAGCAGAGCACAATATAAGGCAAAGAGCCGAGCCCAAGACAGCCGAGCAAAAAGGAATAAACGCCACAGAGCCAAGCACAATAAACGCCGCCAAGCACAGTACAAAAGACGGCACAGAGCCGAGCACAGTACAATAGACGGCACAGAGCCGACCACAACAGAATAAACGGCACAGAGCCAAACGCTGCACAATAAACGGCACCGAGCACAGAACAAACCACAACACAAACTGCGCAGAGCACAAAAAAACGGCGCAGAGCACAATATACGGCACTGAGCCGAGCACAGAGCCAAGCACTTAACCAAGCACAACAGAATAAACGCCACAGAGCCAAACACATCACAATAGACGACACAGAGCTAAGCACAATAAACGTCACAGAGCCGAGCACAACACAAACGCCACAGAGCCGAGTACAATAAACGCCACAGAGCCACGCACAATAAACGTCACAGAGTCGAGCACAGCACAGTAGACGGCACAGAGCCCAGCACATTTAACGTCACTGACCCACGCACGGAGCCAAGCACAACAGAATAAACGCCACAGAGCCCGTCACAATAAAAGGCACAGAGCCAAGCACAGTACAATAAGCAGCTCAGACCACAGAGCAAGACCACAATAAACGCTACAACAACGAGCACGGCACTGAGCAGAGCACAATAAACAACACAGAGCACAGCACCAAGCAGAGCACGGAGCAGAGCACAAGAGCAACGATCAAAGCACGGAGCAGAACACAAGAGCACATCACCATAAACGGCAAGAGCACAGAGCAAACCACAATAAACTGCACAGAGCCGAACACAGCAAAATGAACGACACAGAGCCATAAACAACACAGAGCAGAGCACAATAAACGACGCAGAGCAGAGCACAATATCCCTGAACAGAGCGCAAGAACAGAGCACCGACGAGCACATAGCGGAGCTATGACGCTGCTGTGTATTCCTTTCCACAAACATTCATACGCACCACACTTATCAATAGACTGCCCTCTGGGCAGGCTTTACACCTAGTATTATAATAAACGGTTTATTAGATATTGAATTAAAACGGGAATATTTTTAACATTGAAGCCTATGGGAATCGCCTGAATAAACCTGACGAATGAAGCAACGAATGGCAGGGAATGTTCGGCAACTTTTCACTGCTGGTTTGTGTTCTCTGAATAGACGAAGTATTGCTTCTCTATGGGGATTTCACTGCCCTTGAACAGGCACCGAACAGGCACCGTATGTGCAGGCAATTCACCAACCTTTGGCGAATTGCCTGCTCTCTGAATAGCCGAATGGCCAGGAAAGGTAACCCGAACGCTGATTTTCAGCGTTCGGTTACCTTTCGGCAGCCATTCAGATCTCTTTGAATAACCCTGTTCGTGTGTTTATCTTCTGCATTTCAGAGCTGAGCACGGCTGGAAAATTTGTTTAATTTCCAAATGTTTTCGCTATTTCTTTTCGGAATTTTGTGTCCTTTTGGAATTACGTTTGTGTTACGGATCCTGGTACCCGCCCAAGCTCGCGACCCTCCGTCTGGGCACCCCTTTCCACTGTACAGGAGGTAATCGTACCCACACAGAATAGACGACACATAGACTGTGATGCTTGCACACAAGTAAGAATGCCTTTATTCAGAGGTTTTCAGTTAGACATTCAAATGTAAAAACACGCCCCTGCATTTCCTTCCCCCAGATCCTCCCAAATCCTTCCCCTCTCCCACACACAGTGCCCTGAGCCCCAGACAAAATAAAGGCTGGGGATGGTAGCTGTTATATCCAGTTCAAAACAGTTTCTGGTGGAGGGGGGAGGTGGAAGCAGACAAATGGTTAGATTGCAAGCTCTTGAGCAGGGTCCTCTCCTACTGTTCTGTTTGTGCAACTTGCCTGCATATTGTGACAGAAGCCTCCGCCACCTTTTCATTGATTTGTGTTCCAGGTGTCTGGGACTGACTGGCGCAGCACTCACAGCAATGCCCGCACTACATATAGACTGTGTGCCCCTTGGAGAGGAACAGATGCCAGCCTTGTGCCTGCAGACCATGGGTATATATGGCAGAGAATGTTCATAGGGCATTTGGGCATTGCCATGCTCTTTGTGATTTAGTTTAAAGTTTATTTCTTTGTTGAACCAGAATAATGTAACTAGGTTTTTGTGATCAATGATTATGCCAGAATGCTATGTCTATCTGCTGCATGTGTGAGTTGTGAGTCAGCCTTGTGGGAAAACACTATCCAAATGGATTATGTAAATGGGGTGTGATAACAGATTGCAAGTTTGTGTCCTTCACCCCAACCCTGTGTAGCGCTCACTCCCGGAGGAGCCGCTGAATAAACCTCGGGTTAGTCTCACCGCACTAGGAAATAACTATACACCAGCACTGTTGTGGATTTTCTTATACTATATACTTTACTGATCTCAATAAAGCAGCAAATATTACGTATATATGGTATTTAAATGACAAGGATTCGTAACGTGGGAAAAACACGCGGCAGCAAAAGTAACGGTTAACCCCCTCAGTTCTGGAGTGTAAGTCCCGTGAATAATAGCTCAAAAAAAGGTGTATGTGTATTGTCTCGGGTACCCGGGTACTGTATTCAACTGGCCAGTGAATGAAATAAAACAATCTTCGACTAGTCACGTTGGGGCCCTGTGGATTTAAACAATACTGCAGCGTGCATTTCTTATTTTGGAACTGCGGCCTGGGAGGCCTCTCACCCATCCGATATGCAAGCTGTCCAGCACCCGATCAAGGATCTTCCCCGCTGTGTACTGGGACTCTGTGCCACTGGATCCGCTCCCTGCTTGTCGAATCTCTGCAACTGGAACTACGATCTACCGCCTGCACTCCCAATCGATCAGCGCGGTCTCCTAACTCGGGGTCCAGCCGGAACCAGATTATCATCCAGACCTCTCAGCGCTGCGTAGGTAGGTCTCAGCCCGGTCACTGTCCCGATCTCCAGCACCGGTGAGGCAGCGACTGTACTCTGGCCTGGTCGCGATCCTTGACAGTCTTCATGTGTGTCCTCCACCTTTCACCACTCAGCTCACTCTGAACATGCTTTCCACGCGGCTGCTGATCTCCTTCCGCTTTCTCCTCCACCCCCTCCCTGTTCTCACGCAAAGCATGATGGAAACTGTAGTTCAGTGTTTGTCCAGCATAGTCCATTATGTCTCTGTCTCCCTCTGGTGGCCATAATAATTAAATGCAGCAGAACACAGTCTTTAAAGCAGTGCTACACTCTCCCCCCCTTGAACTCTTGGGTCTCTCCAAGGAAGTGTAACAGATACAATAGCATTGCAGCATTTACATCAAGCAATACATTCAGGCTCAGTAGCAAACATATACTGGGTTGGATATACATCCTCAAGCTGACTCATACTCCTTACAACCTCAGCTAGCATAGCAGACACTTCAGGCAACCTTCGCACAGTGGTAACCGCCTCTTCAGTGTTATGTCCTGGTGAATCGTAGGTGAGTCTCTGAGGGGGTCGGATAGAACGTTTAGACTCTGGTTCAATCATCTCCTCTTCGGGTGGAAGTGCCATATTTACGGGCTCAATTATTTCATCCACAACTGGAGCAGACACCTCCTCTGAGTATGAGCCTTCCAGTGAAGGCATAGAACTATAATCTATGGACGCATCTTCTGGAACTTCCGAAGTCTCAGGTACTTCAAATCTGAATTCAGGAGCCTCAGGTTACTTTCCCACTGTTCAGAAACTGGAATGACTTCTTCAGGCTCAGGCGAGAGCACCCAATCCAGACAAAAACTTCCTTCCTCACTGTTCTCTTCACTTTCTTCAACAACCCGTGACTGCTGAGACCGAGTAACGGGAGCCGAGCGAGGAACAGGCGGGTTCAGCAAAGAAAGTTCGTCTCCAACTGGTATCCTTACAGCTTCTCTCAAAGGCAACAGATGATTTCGGTGCCAGTTATAGAGGCCCGGCCTTTCCATCCGGCCGGATTTGGTAAACTGGCAGACCAGGCAGTTGCTTGAAGACAATGTAAACTTGAGAACTCCATCTGTCAGCCAGCTTATGCCTTGCAGAAACACCCAAGTTCTTCAACAAAACCCTATCCTATTGTAGATCCTGTATACGAGCTCTCAAGTCGTAGTTTCGCTTATTCCTCTGTTCTCTGCTCCCTGAAGTCGAACGGACCTGTTCAAAAGCAGAAGCCAAATTTTTCCAAAGTCTATTCACATAATTTTTGTGAGAGGCCACCGATGTCTGATCAAGAGATAGTCCAAATGCCAAGTCAACAAGCAGTCGAGCTTCTCTTCCAAACATGACAGTAAGGTGAGTATCTAGTAGCGCACTGGTGTATTTTGGCCTAGGCCGACTAGGCCTAGGGCGGCACTTTCCAGGGGGCGGTGGCCCGCACTGGGTGGCCCCACCCCTAAAAATTTTTTTTTTTTTTTTTTTTTACTTTTGCAAAGTATTTTACCAGGAAGGATACATTGAGATTTCACTAATTTACACTTTCAATTTCACTTTCCAGGTGGCAGCAAAAAACCTCACCACTAAGGCTAGGGTCAGACTGAGGCAGTGCGAACGCGCGTTCTGGCGCACATAATCACGGCCGCACTAGCAGCAGATGCCGGGCAATGACAGCCAATATACGAAGTACGGTCGCACAAAAGTCCGGCCGCGCAACGCAAGTGGAAAATGAACGCATTTTTCTCAGAACGTTAAACCGCTGGTACTGACGTACAGAGTGCGCTGCGTCCGCATAGCGGCGTGTGTGCGTGATTAGGAGAGGTCAGACGCTGCTAGTGTGCGGCTAACATAACGTTCAAACAGCCGGATTTCCCTAGACTTCTTTTTACCCCATCGTCATGAAATACGTCCAGAATTGCGCATCGTCTGACCACTTAAGCGTATTCCGTGAAAAAATGCGTGCGCACGCATCGACGTAATTTTGACGGTGGCCGCAGAAAATGCGCTCATCTGTCCCTAGCCTTAATGGGTTACTCACAGAGCACCGAAATGACGCCAACTTTATGGTGTTCTGTAGTTCCCTGCACTTAGGAGAATAAAATTTCCCCACCCTGCAGTGAATTCACCATTCACCGCAGGGTCCCCAAAGTGCATGGAGTCGGCCGCTGAATGCTGCCACCGCAAACCCGTGGCCTGCTGTTTTCAAAAGAACTACTGAACGAAAATGTCTGGAATTTACATATAAGATCCTATGATTGATAATAAAAAGTTCTGTTACAGAAAAAAGAAAAACCGCTATTAAAAAAAAGGGGGGGGGATTTTGCCTAAAAAAATCTGAAAAATGACTAAAAGGTACTAAAAAAAACCCAATACGTAAAGATTTTTTACTGCAGATTAAAATAATAAATGATTTATTAGATATTGCATAAAAACGGGAATATTTTTAACATTGAAACCTATGGGTTTCGCCTGAATAAACCTGCTGATGGAAACCACCGAACATCAGGGCATTTCACTGCCATTTCTCTGAGTCTCAGTACCACATGACTGGCTGAACCACGTGAAACGCATGCGCGCAGCTGCCCTCCCTTTCGTTAACACAGACTCTATTCTGGACTGAACACCCACCGGGAAGGGAATCAAAGCTACAGTGCACCCTCTGACAGTGTCACCCCACTGCTGACAAGATGGCTCCACAGCATAATTACTGTGTGCTCATATACACTCGGTTTGCTGGGAGTTTTATTGCAGTGGATTCTGGTGCACTCATACACACCACACATTGCTGGGAGTTTTATTGCTGTGGATTCTGTGATACACACTGCATATTACTGTGAGTTTTATTGCCCTGGAGCTCTGGGATACGCTCATACACACTGCACATTTCTGTGGGTTTTATTGCTGTGCAGCTCTGATATGCTCATACACAGTGCCCATTTCTGTGGGTTTTATTGCTGTGCAGCTCTGTGATACGCTCATATGCAGTGCACGTTTCTGTGGATTTTATTGTTCAACCAATTAGAGCGGCTGTGATCCAGTATACTTGACATGCGTGGCTGTTCTTTGTAAAAATGCCTGAATTTAAACATTTCATAATTTTCTTTATCTCAATAGATACATTTGAAATGGTATACAAAATATACAGGTAGGCACTTGGTATCCACTTTTAATATAAAGAGCGGAAAAGGCGGAGCTCTAAGAGGAAAAGGTGGAGCTTAAAGAGGAAGGGTGGGGATTAACCAGGAAGAGGTGTGCCCTTGACAGGAAGGGGTGCATCAAATTTAAATTAGGGGGTGCACGAGTTTTGTCAGGCCTAGGGCAGCACAAAACCTAAATACAGCACTGCAGTAGCGTCACTCTCCATACAGTTATACGCATGCACCAGCGTAGCTATGTGACGACTCCAATTCTGCTTCTCTCTGTTTGACAGTGTCCCCAACATATTTAACAGCGTACAATTAAATCTTTCCGGTTGGGCATCACCTTGAGGGTGATATGGAGTAGTTCGGGTCTTCTGAATTCCTAACAGTTTGTGAGGTGCTGGTTCTGGGGTGGTAG
Source organism: Leptobrachium leishanense (assembly GCA_009667805.1). Lineage (NCBI taxonomy): Eukaryota > Metazoa > Chordata > Amphibia > Anura > Megophryidae > Leptobrachium > Leptobrachium leishanense. Next base: position 21,183 of record RXON01000620.1, read on the forward strand.
GATTGAGCCCAGTGTGCAATGAAAACTTGCTGAGAAACGTGGATGTAAGAATGAAGAGAGGGTTTATTAGGAAATCATAAAACATAAAAAGGAAACGTGAATATAGAAGGGTTGGGATTTCTACAGGATACCGGGCAGCGGATTCTGCGGGATACAGGGCAGGCAGGTTCTGAAATTTCCTGTGGCATACGAGGTAGCGGATTCTGTGGAATGCAGGGCAGCGACGCCTGGAGAGTCTGCAACGTGCAGGGCAGCGACGCCTGGAGAGTCTGCAACGTGCAGGGCAGCGACGCCTGGAGAGTCTTCAACGTGCAGGGCAGCGACGCCTGGAGAGTCTTCAACGTGCAGGGCAGCGACGCCTGGAGAGTCTGCAACGTGCAGGGCAGCGACGCCTGGAGAGTCTGCAACGTGCAGGGCAGCGATGCCTGGAGAGTCTGCGACGTGTAGGGCAGCGATGCTTGGAGAGTCTGCAACGTGCAGGGCAGCGACGCCCGGAGAGTCTGCAACGTGCAGGGCAGCGATGCTTGGAGAGTCTGCGACGTGCAGGGCAGCGACGCTTGGAGAGTCTGCAACGTGCAGGGCAGCGACGCCCGGAGAGTCTGCAACGTGCAGGGCAGCGACGCTTGGAGAGTCTGCGACGTGCAGGGCAGCGACGCTTGGAGAGTCTGCAACGTGCAGGGCAGCGATGCTTGGAGAGTCTTGCGACATGCAGGGCAGCGACGCTTGGAGAGTCTGCAACGTGCAGGGCAGCGACGCCTGGAGAGTCTGCAACGTGCAGGGCAGCGACGCCTGGAGAGTCTGCAACGTGCAGGGCAGCAACGCTTGGAGAGTCTGCAACGTGCAGGGCAGCGACGCTTGGAGAGTCTGCGACGTGCAGGGCAGCGACGCTTGGAGAGTCTGCGACGTGCAGGGCAGCGACGCTTGGAGAGTCTGCGACGTGCAGGGCAGCGATGCTTGGAGAGTCTGCAACGTGCAGGGCAGCGACGCCTGGAGAGTCTGCGACGTGCAGGGCAGCGATGCTTGGAGAGTCTGCGACGTGCAGGGCAGCGACGCCTGGAGAGTCTGCGACGTGCAGGGCAGCAACGCCTGGAGAGTCTGCGACGTGCAGGGCAGCGATGCTTGGAGAGTCTGCGACGTGCAGGGCAGCGATGCTTGGAGAGTCTGCGACGTGCAGGGCAGCGACGCTTGGAGAGTCTGCGACGTGCAGGGCAGCGACGCCTGGAGAGTCTGCGATGTGCAGGGCAGCGACGCCTGGAGAGTCTGCAACGTGCAGGGCAGCGACGCCTGGAGAGTCTGCGACGTGCAGGGCAGCGATGCTTGGAGAGTCTTCGACGTGCAGGGCAGCGATGCTTGGAGAGTCTGCGATGTGCAGGGCAGCGATGCTTGGAGAGTCTTGCGATATGCAGGGCAGCGACGCTTGGAGAGTCTTCGACGTGCAGGGCAGCGATGCTTGGAGGGTCTGCGGGATGCAGGGCAGGCAGGTTCTGGGAATTCGGCAGCGGGCGGAGGATTCTGTGGGGTGCAGGTACAGAGGAAGGAAAATACTGGAAGGGACAAAACAGATAAGGGTCTAGGCAGGAACAGGAGGTAGCTCCCTGTCAGCTTGGCATTCACCAAGACAATGCAGAAGCAAAGTTATTGGGTGCGGTTTGGTTTTATGCAGGGAGCATCAGATGAGTTAGGCAACACCTGTGTTGTAGAGGAGAGTCCTGAGAAGACTGAGAGTCTCAGTACTACGAGGCGGTGCTGGATTTAGGCTTTTTACGGCGCTGGCGTCTCGGGGCATTACACAGTTCTAGCAATTGCCCAACAAGTCGGCTCTCAAAGTCTCTGCCCTGATCCGAGTGGACTCTCCTTGGTAGGCCATAATGAACAAAAAACTTCTCCATTAAAACCTTTGCCACTGTAGGAGCACATTGATCTTTAGTAGAGAAAGCTTGGGCATAACGGGTGAAATGATCAGTCACTACTAGAATATTTCCCTGCCCACTAGCATCTGGCTCTAAGCACAGGAAATCAATGCACACCAAATCCATGGGTCCTTGACTTTGCAGGTGGTTCATTGGAGCAGTTCAGGTTGGTAGGGTCTTCCTCTGGATACACCTCAAACACGAATGGCAATAACTTTCAACTTCAGATCTCATACAGGGCCAATAAAATCTGTCTCGCACCAGTTTAAAAGTTCTCTCTGCACCCAAATGTCCATGGTCATCGTGCAATGCTCTCACCACACTCTCTCTGTGCTTGGTGGGGAGGAAAAACTGTTGTGTCTCTTCAGCATTGTTCGAGGGGCCCCTTCAGTAGACCACCCCATCCAACATCTTCAGCCGTTCCCACTCTTTGTATACCAATCGGGCTCCTTCTGGGGAATTTGTCAGTAGAATTTCCCTTTGACCCGCGTTTATAGCCTTCACTGTTAACGCAATCAGAGGATCTCCAGCCTGATCGGCTCTCATGTCCTGTTTCGAGAGAGTAGGTAGGCTTTCATCCCTCAGCTGCGTAGGATTACAATAAAACTCTGGAACAGCCGCAGCCATAACTCCTATAGCTTCTGCTTCAACTACTCCCTTGACCCGGCGCACTGCCCCTTGACATAAGGCTTGCACCCCATCTGGAGTCAGCTGAGTCCATTCTGTAGTGTAGGGTCTTCTTGACAAAGCATCTGCATCTCGATTATTCACTCCAGGGCGATACTTAAGGCTGAACCGAAACCCTGACAGAGCGGCCAACCACCGATGTCCCGTTGCATCCAGTTTTGCAGTAGTAAGGACGTACGTAAGAGGATTGTTGTCAGTCTTTATCACAAATTCAGCCCCATACAGATAATCTTTCAGCTTGTCTACTACCGCCCACTTCAAGGGTAGGAACTCTAATTTGTGGGTAGGATAGTTCTTCTCTGAAGGCGTAAGGCTTCGGCTGACATATGCTACAGGCCTCAACAATCCATCATATTCTTGATATAGGACTCCCCCTAGGCCTTCTCTGCTGGCGTCCACATGCAATTCGTACGGCTTATGAGGATCAGCGTAAGCCAGGACGGGAGCTCGAGTCAGACTCCCTTTCAACTTCATGAAGGCACTTTCACATTGATTAGTCCACTCTTCTTGGATGGATTCTCGAGCCTTCCTTGGCCCCGGAGCCGACGAACTTCGATCAGAGGCCTTTGAGCCTTCTTCCACTTCTTATTTCTGTAGGAGCTTATTCAAAGGTTGAGCTATCTTAGCAAATCCTCCTACGAATCTTCTGTAGTATGAGCAGAACCCCAGGAAGGATCGAAGTTCAGTAACGTTTCGGGGCCTAGGCCAGGAAGCTAAGGCTTCCAACTTTTGAGGATCTGTCGAAACACCTTCTGCCGAAACAACATGTCCCAGGTACGTAACAGAAGGTAGACAAAATTGACACTTCTCCAGGGACAGTTTCAACCCCTCTTTGTGGAGCCGCTTCAAGACCTTCTCCAACCGCTGCACATGTTCTTCCAGAGTCTTCCCGAACACAATAATATCATCTAGATACACCAACACTTCTATCAGGTTCATGTCCCCGACTGTCTTCTCCATTTAACCATTGGAACGTGGCGGGAGCCCCCGTGAGGCCTTGAGGCATTCTGTTGAACTCAAAGAACCCTAGTGGACAGATGAACGCAGTCTTCTCTTTGTCTTCAGGATGCATTGGTATCTAGTGATACCCACTTCGCAGGTCTAGTACACTAAACCATTTTGCTCCAGACAAACACTGTAGGGCATCTTCTATCCGAGGAGTGGCATATTGATCCGGAATGGTCTTCTGATTTAGCGTGCGATAGTCTATACATAGACGGATAGAACCATTCTTCTTTCGAACCATCACTATTGGAGATGCATACGGGCTCCTGGACTCTTGAATCACCTTGGTCCTCTGCAGTTCATTCAGCTGTTCTCATAGATCATCCAAGTCTCCCAGCAGAACTCGTCTTGACCTTTCTCGAAACGGCTTATCCTCTTGTAATCGAATGCGATGTTCAGTACTCTTAGCTAATCCCACGTCTAAATCATCCTTCGAGAACAAGTCCTTCCACTTTAGAATCTGGGACTGAAGTCGTTTCTTCCATTCAGGCGAGATGGGAGCGTCCTTAGGATAGAACCTTTCAGCTGGAATCTCTTTATTCACTTCCCCCCCTAAATTGGTAGGGGAGAGAGGTGTAATATAAACTACTTGTCCGATGGGCATTCGTGCTTTCAGGACCACTGGAGAATCAGACACATTACACACGCTAGCTGAAACTCTTCCTCGTGTCCGTTTCAAAGCTCTTGTAGAGATTATTTCAGGGATTACTTCTACTCCGGCCTCATTACCCCGGCCTCATATCCCCTAACCCTGGCCCCACAACACATCCAATACTTCCCTCTCATCCTATCTCCATCGCACATAAATCACCTCCCTGCAAGCCCAGCAACCTCATTCCCATAATCCCTCAGCGCCTGTCCTCTTTCTCCTGCGCCCTCTGGAACGCTCGCTCTGTGTGCAACAAACTCACAGCAATCCATGACCTCTTCCTTTCAAACTCCTTCAACCTCCTAGCTTTAACTGAAACCTGGCTAACTCCCTCTGACACGGCCTCCGCTGCTGCTCTCACATGGAGGTCTACACTTGAGCCATACCCCCAGACCGGGTGAGAGAAATGGTGGCGGGGTCGGAATCCTGCTCTCTCCCACCTGCACCTACCAGCATCTCCCTCCACCCCCATCCCTCTCCTTCTCCTCCTTCGAGACACACTGCATCTGCCTGTTTTCTCCTCTGGCTCTCAGGGTGGCAGTCATCTACCGCCCACCGGGACCAACCTCCCAGTTCTTTGACCACTTTGCTACCTGGCTTTCTCACTTCCTGTCTTCTAATCTTCCATGCCTAATTCTCGGGGACTTCAACATTCCCATTGATGATCCTTCCGCCCCTGCTGCCTCCAAACTTCTTTCACTCACGTCCTCCCTTGGACTCACACAATCCTCCCTCCTCCCTACCCACCGCGATGGTCACGCTATTGACCTTGTCTTTTCCAGCCTCTGCTCCATTTCTGAGTTCAACTGTCGCCCTTTCCCCATCTCTGACCACCACCTTTTCTCTTTCAACCTATCTGGACTTCCTAAACACCCTGCTCCCCCACCCCGCACACACACTCGCAGAAATCTACATGCTGTGGACCCCCATCAATTCTCCAACCTACTTCACCACCTCCCTCATACCTCATCCTTCACCTGCCCTGATGCTGCCACTAATCACTACAACACTACTCTTATCTCTGCTCTAGACACTCTTGCTCCTCTTCGACTCTGTAAGGCCCCACGCCGCCAGCTTCAGCCCTGGCACACCCTCCAGACACGCTACCTGCAAAGATGCTCCCGCACTGCAGAGCGTGCCTGGAGGAAATCCCGCTCTGAAGCTGATTTTGTTCACTTCAAGTTTATTCTCCGGTCATACACCTCTGCCCTCCACTTGGCCAAACAATCCTTCTTCTCATCTCTTATATCTACGCTGTCCTCCAACCCTAAACGGCTCTGGTCCACCTTCAACACCCTCCTCTACCCACCTGCACCTCCCCCCTCAGCTGCCTTCAGCGCTCAAGACCTGGCAGACTACTTCCTCAGTAAAACTCTAACTATCAGAAGTAACATCCCAACACAAGATAGTTATCTGCCACCTCCACTCCCACAGGTCCCCTCTGCCACCCTCTGCCGCTTCCTCCCAGCCACTGAGGAGGAAGTCAATTCCTTATTGTCCTCCTCACATCTCACCACGTGCCCGCTCGACCCCATTCCCTCACATCTAATTCCTCCCCTCTCCTCCTCCCTCACCCCTGCTCTCACACACATCTTCAACCTATCTCTCTCCACTGGCTCCTTTCCATCCGCCTTCAAACACGCGCTAGTTACCCCTTTACTAAAGAAACCATCCCTAGATCCCAACTCTCCATCCAACTACCGCCCTGTATCCCTGCTTCCCTTCACATCAAAGCTCTTAGAAAAACTAGTCTTCAACCGCCTCTCCCTCTTCCTGTCCTCCAATTCACTACTTGACCCCCTGCAATCTGGCTTCCGTCCGCTACACTCAACTGAAACTGCCCTCACCAAAGTCACCAACGACCTCCTAACTGCTAAAAAACACGGCCACTATTCTATTCTCATCCTGCTTGACCTCTCGGCTGCTTTTGACACTGTTGACCACCCCCTCCTTCTACAGACCCTCAACTCTCTGGGTCTCGGTGACACTGCACTCGCTTGGGTCGAATCCTATTTATCCAACAGGTCCTTCTGTGTGTCCTTTGCTGGTAACTCCTCCTCCTCATTGCCTCTATCTGTTGGTGTACCTCAAGGCTCTGTCCTTGGTCCTCTGCTCTTTTCCATCTACACCTCCTCCCTGGGCAAAATCATCAACAGCTTTGGCTTCAATTACCACCTCTACGCTGATGACACTCAGATCTACCTCTCTACCCCTGATCTCTCTCCCCTGTCCTTTCAAAAGTCAGTGACTGTTTATCTGGCATCTCCTCCTGGATGGCCTCCCACCACCTAAAGATCAACATGTCAAAGACTGAACTCCTACTTATTCCTCCCTCCAATGCCTCCCCACCTCCTGACTTCTCTATCACGGTGGAGGGTATCACCATTTCCCCATCAAACCAAGTTCGCTGTCTTGGAGTTACACTGGACTCTGCTCTTTCCTTCATCCCCCACATCAAGTCTCTTTCCTCCTCCTGCCGATACCAACTGCGTAATATTTCCAGAATTCGGCCATTTCTTACCGCTGTCACCACAAAACAACTCATACACGCCCTGGTAATCTCCCGACTCGACTATTGCAATAATCTCTTATCTGGCCTCCCTCTGTCCCGCCTCTCCCCCCTACAATCCATCCTGAACGCCTCCGCCAGGCTAATTCACCTCACCCGCCGCTCTGTCTCTGCCGCTCCCCTCTGCGAGTCCCTTCACTGACTCCAAATCCACTGCAGAATTAAGTTCAAAATCCTTATCCTTACCTACAAAACCCTCACTAACTCAGCTCCCCACTACCTGTCCTCACTAATCACCAAATACACCCCAGCCCGCTCCCTAAGGTCAAACAGTGACCTGCGCCTAGCTTCTCCCCGCATCACCTCTTCCCATGATAGACTGCAGGATTTCTCACGCGCAGCCCCCACTCTCTGGAACAATCTCCCTCGTACTGTCAGACTTTCCCCTAACTTCTCTTCCTTCAAACGCTCCCTTAAAACATTCCTATTTAGGGAAGCCGACCCCCCGACTCACTGACGCAATCATCAATCACTCTCACCTTACAGTCCTCTCCTCCTGTTTCCAACCCCAACCCTCCCAGATTGTGAGTTCCTACGGGAATAGGGCCCTCATCTCCTCCTGTACTGTTTGTCAAATGTTGTTCAATGTATTGTAACCCTGTCTATACTGTGCTTATTGTACAGCGCTGCGGAATATGCTGGCGCTTTATAAATAAAGAATAATAATAATAATTCCCATGACTGAGATCAGTTTCCAGTACCACATAAGAACCCGGTTGTGATCCGTTCAACTTGACTGAAGCCCAGAAACTCGCCACTTCTCCTGATTGGGAGGAACAGAGAAGGTTCTGCAATCTCCACAGACGCCCCACTTCGGCAGGTGCCTTCTGTTCTTCGACCATTCGTTGATAGACCGGACGTAACATCGGATGTACTCCTCTGGTAAAACCTTCTTCCATCACTATGGGAGTCAGAAGACGTCTCACCAGCTCAGTATTCATCCCCACTATCATAGAACTTCTGTTGGCCCCTGAAGGCCGAGGACACACAATGGCCAATGCATCACAGCCCCCAGACTGTCCGATGACTTTGGATCCAATTTACTAACTTCACTTGTAGATATCCATCATAGGGAAGCTTCTCCGTTCCGATACCCCAGATCTCGAGGTCCTTTAATTTCTTTAAAGGTATATGTTTCAAGTGCTTCTCGTAGAAGTCTCGATAGATCAACGTCACTTGAGCACCTGAGTCTAACAAAGCTTTAGTGTAGACTTCCTCTACTTGGATTGGAACGATGGGAGAAGGACCTATCAGCTGGTCAGGAAACTTGTTCGTAGCCGCAGGAGGTATAGACCCAGTTCGCTGTACCCTGGCCTTCTTCTTGACTCGTGGAGGTTTTGAGTGTGCATTGATTTCCCGTGACATAGGACCGGATACTAAGGGAGTAACTCTTTCAGTCCTGGCAGGCTCAGCAGTTGGCAAGAATCCGGGCCCTCTCGGCCTTTCGGTTCTGGCTTGAAATTTGGAGTGATTTTCAACCATTGGGCACCTAGTTTGCTCCTTCGCTTGGGCCCTCTGCCGTTTCCCGCCTGTGAGGTAGATAGCAGCACTTCCAAGGCCTTTAGGAACTCTTCCACTCTTTTTCCTTCAGGCCTTTGGTTTTTACACTGTGCTCGGAAATTACTCATTTCTCCACAACTGAAACATCTCTTCTTTGAAGACGGAGGCGTACTTGCTCGTGGTGACTCGGTTGAAGGACCCTGGCCAGACGCCACAGCAACTCCCGTTGTCCGCATGTCAGTGAGGAACTTCTGCATATTGGTCTGTGTCTCTGCCACCTTCAAAAGTACTCGTCACAGGTCCGTGTGCACCTGTTCCAGTTCAGCTTGAGCTTCTTGCACCTTCTTAACGGTCTTTTGTATCTCACTATATGCTGGAATGGATGACTCTTTTGCAGCACTCTCTGTGGATGTAGGAACAAACCGATGCTCTTGTCTGTCAACTTCGGATCCATAGGTATCTAGCTTAAGTATAGAGCCCCTGGATTTGGTGAGAAGGATGCCTAAATATTTCAAAGAGGTCGTTCTCCATTCAAATGGGTACAATGCACATAAGGTGGAAAGCGAGAGATCATCAACATGTAGGGGTAGTGCCTGCGTCTTGTTCACATTGTTTTTATAGTAGGAGACCAGGCCATAGGAGTTAAGCTGGTGCATTAGAGAAGGCAGAGAGGTTTCAGGGGAGGTAAGAAAAATCAAAATATCATCAGCAAACATAGCTAATTTATGGATTCCATCTGGGGTGGAGATGCCAGAGATGGAAGGGTCTCGCCTAATCCGCGAGGCCAAAGGCTCCAATGCCAAAACAAAGATCAGCGGGGAGAGGGGGCAGCCCTGCCTGGTTCCATTGGTAATGGAGAACGACGAGGAAAGAAATCCTGATGCCAGGACTTTTGCTGTCGGGAGTGAATATAGGCTCATGATGCTATTAATAAATAGGGCAGGGAAGCCAAAGGATTCTAATGTCTTACGCATATAGCCCCAATGCAGGCGGTCGAATGCCTTCTCGGCATCCAGTGCCAGTAGGAGCCCAGTTGTGTTGGTTCTATAGGCAATGTCAATTATATTATAAAATCGTCGGGTATTGTCACATGTTTGTCTACCAGGTACAAACCCGGTCTGTTCCGCTGAGATCAGGAGTGGAAGTAGAGGAGCCATTCTAGACGCCAGCAGCTTGGCGTACAGCTTAGCATCCACATTTAATAGGGAGATAGGGCGGAAATTCGCACAGCTCGTCGGGGGTTTGCCAGGTTTAGGTAACGTTATGATAGTAGCTTGGAGCATTTCTGGGGGTATTACGCCTGTGTTTTTGATGTGGTTAAACAATCTCGTGAGAGTCGGTATTAGAATATCAGCGAAAGTATGATAATATAAATTAGAGAAACCATCTGGTCCAGGGGCTTTATTCTTTGGGAGAGCGTTTACGGCCCTATGCACCTCCTCCTCCGTGAACGGGACCAGCAGCTCTGCCGCTTGTGAGCAGGACAGTGAGGGGAGGTCTGCATCCTGGAGAAAACTAGTTATCTCATCTGGGTCTGGGTCATGGGTCGTAGGATCCGATTTTAAATTATATAAAGAGGCATAGAAATCCCTAGATTCCCCTATACATTTGACGGGGAATCAAGATTATAAATAAAGACACGGAGGCTTCATTTTATGCTTTACTCTTCTTTACTCTTCCAACAGCAGCAAAGAAAAATTCAATAAAGCTTTGTAATTTTGAACAAAGGAAAAAAGGTTTCACATATATGCTGTATAATATCACAACCAATCACTGTAGGGCACTCCAACTTGGGCCAATCAGTGTCCAGCAACGGTTATATATTCTTCGACCTGCGTCACATTCTTCTCTTTTCTTGGATGCAAACTTTTAACTTGGAACAGCAACATCGAGATCCGAACAAAAACTTATAGAAGAACAATATGTCGCTATTGCGGACCTGAAACAGAAACAAACGAGAATCTATAGATTAGAAACCTGAACATGCAACCATAATGTGCAACCTTTAGGTGTGATTTATATTTATCCGAACACAATTCCATCTATACGTAATAATAACATGTCGTGGGTAGGGCAAAATACTCAATGTATAACTTAGTACCTGGGCGGGATAATATTCGCCTCCGTGTCTTTATTTATAATCTTGATTCCCCGTCAAATGTATAGGGGAATCTAGGGATTATACACCAAGACACGGAGGCTTCATATTATGCTTGTTGAAAGCTAATTAATAATAGAATGCGCAAAATGAACTATAGGTTTAAAATAAAATTCCTTAAAGGTTGAATCATTAGACCAATTAGCAGTTTTCAGAATATCTTCTAGTCTGCAACCCCGAAAAGCAGCCGTAGAGGCCGCCGCACTGCGAGAGGAGTGGGCCCCGAAAATAGAGGTATCTACTCCTGCCTCTGTCATGAGCCATTTAACCCACCTAGCTAAGGTAGTGGTTGAAACCGGGTGATACGGCTTTGTCATGGTTAGAAACAATCTGTCAAAGGAAGGCAGACGGTATGGAGCCGTCACCCGTTCGTATTCCTGTAAACAAAGTACTGGGCATAAATTAGCTTTTTGTGGAAAAGCCGGATAAAATACCTGGGAAATGGCAGTTTTAGTGCGTCTAGATATGGAAAACAAAACACCTAGTGGAGTGAAGGATCGCCCCGACAAATCTAAAGCACGAACGTCAGAGACCCTCTTACAGGAAATTAGACATAAAAGCATAGTTAATTTAGCAGATAATTGTTTAATTGATAGCTCAGTATTGGAAGCCACTGATCCAAAAAGTCTAAGACCAAGTTAACGTCCCATGTAAACGAATAACGGGACCTAGGCGGACGTTTCAACCGAATACCTTTTAACAATCTACAGATTAATCTATGTTGACCTACAGGGAGTCCCTCAATGCTAGGGTGATAAGCAGAAATAGCTGACCTAAAATTATTAATGGTACGATAAGCTCTGCCTTCCTCAAACAAAGAGGTCAGAAACTGCAGAATGTCCTCTATAGGGGCTGAAAGGGAATTAACTTGTTTGCCCAAACACCAAGAAACCCAGCAGTTCCAGTAACAAAGGTATCGCTTTCTAGTACCTGGTGCCCAAGCGCTGGAGAGTAATTCGGAAGTGACTTCCGAAAGTTGACCGACAGTGAAAGATTGCCTGACACCTTCCAAGCGACGAGACGGAACGATGGTACTGACAGAATGTTCTGTATAGTGTTCTCTGGATCCTCCAGGGGAGGGGGGTTCGACCGGAGAATCCGAGGAACGTCTACCACTAGCTCTAATAACTGTGGAAACCATGGTTGAGTCGTCCACCATGGGGTAATCAGAACTAAAGTCGTCTGATTGGAACGCATCAATCGGATTACCCTTGAAATCAGAAGAAATGGGGGAAATGCGTACAGAATTCCCCGTGGCCACGTTTGATAAAACGCGTCTGTTCCTAGTGAATCTGGATCTGGTTTCCAACTGAAATAATCTGAGATCTGCGCGTTCAGACGAGAAGCGAAAAGATCCAATTTGAACGGACCCCACATTGAAGACAAAAATTTGAATATTGTCTTGTCTAATCTCCAGTCGCTGGAATCCATCAGATACCTTGAATTCCAATCCGCTACAATGTTGCATAGCCCCGGGATGAACTGAGCGGTCACTGTAACATTGTGGGATAGGCAAAATCCCCAAAACAGTTTGGAGACTTCCGACAGTTGCTTTGACCTGGGGCCACCTAGATGATTGATATGCCTTACTGCGGCAAAATTGTCCATGCGAAGTAGGACTGAATTGAAAGGTTTGTCTTTTAGAAAACTCCGAATAGCGAAAAAACCAGCTAGGAGTTCGAGAACATTTATGTGAAAAGAAGCTTCTACAGAAGCCCATCTGCCTCCTGTGGATGTAGGACCTAAACGCGCACCCCAGCCATAGTTGCTGGCGTCGGATTCTATAACGACCTCTGGTTGAGGAGGGAAAAAAGAGCGGCCATTCCAGGTTACGAGGTGGTCCCGCCACCATCGCAACTCTTCTCGAGATTCGTCGTCTAGAGAAATCATGTCGGAATATAGTAACCCTTGACGGAGATAGACTGCCTTTAGTCGTTGAAGGGCCCGATAGAACAGAGGTCCCGGGAAGATGGCCTGAATCGATGCTGACAGCATTCCCAACAGACGAGCAAGGGCTCTCAAAGGAAATGTTGGCCGCGTGGACAACCTTCGTACTTCCTTCCGAATCTGACTGACTTTCTGGGCTGGAAGACTGAGTGACATTTGTACTGAGTCCACCAGAAATCCCAGAAATTCCATGCTCTTGGCTGGATCTAGATTGGACTTCTCCCAATTGATCATGAAACCCAGGTTCGTCAGAAGATTGATGGTCCAATCTCTGTGGAGAATTATTACGGAAATATCCTGAGCCATTAGAAGTATATCGTCTAGATATACGACCAAACGAACTCCTTTGGTTCTGAGAAACGCAACCACCGGTTTCATGATCTTGGTGAAGCAACGAGGGGCGGATGAGAGACCGAACGGGAGAGATTTGAACCTCCACAACTGATCTTCCCAGAGGAACTGGAGGTAATTTCTGCTGTGAAAAGCAATTGGAATTGTCAAGTAAGCATCCTTGAGGTCTATCTTGACCATCCAGTCCCCTGGGCATAAGCTGTCTTTCAGAGATGGGATACCCTCCATCTTGAAATGATGATATTGAACATGCATGTTCAATTTTTTTAAATTTATCACAGGACGGTACTCGCCGCTTTTCTTTTGGACAAGGAACACATTGCTCACGTAGCTTGGATGCGAGGGAACTACCCTTTCGATAGCGCCTTTCTGAAAAAGATCCAGAACCTCCTGGTTTATCAAACGCTGGTGATTTGATGTCATAAACAGAGGTTGAGGTAACTCTCTTTGAAACGGTAAAGTGTCGAATTTTATTTCGTAACCCATAATTGCGTCTAACACCCAAGGGTCTGATGTGATCTGACTCCAATGATGGAAAAAAAGATGAACCCTGCCCCCTATTGGAGCCTGTAAAAAAGGTAAGTTGTGTGGCGTACTCACCAGAATATGCTGCTCTGCGGTAACCGCGATAAGGTCGTCCTCGACCTGGTCTGGACCTCTGAGGAAAGAAGGTTGAATGTCCAGCCGACTCAGAGCGTCCTGTTGGAGCATGGGCGAAGCCTCTGGAGTGGAATTGAGAACCTCGGCCGGGAAAACGGCCTCTATTTCTCCCGGCCCTGTCAAAAACCTTGTTTGGGAAGGTTTTCCTCATAGTGGCCTGGACTTTTTTTATATTATGAAAAGAGTTCGCTCGGGAACCCATTTGTTTGATAAAATCTTCGGCGAACAGACCTCCGCTTTCCTGCGGGCCAGGTTCCTTATTGGCCATAGAGACCAGTTTTGGTTCTACCTTAAGCAGAATAGAGCGTCTGCGCTCTGTTGAAATGGCTGTATTGGCATTTCCTAACATACACACCATTCTCTGTACCCAGCCGCGGTACTCGAAAATATCAGGCTTAGCATTTCCCAAAAGGGAGTGTTCGATGGCATTGAACAATTTAGTTAATGGACCTAAGATGTCCAAAAGTTTATCTTGGCATACTCTCAGGGTTGCTTCCAGACCTCTTTTAGGGGACCAACCTGTTTTGCTGAGGAATTCAATAATATCGTCGTTTACAACGGGCGCAGAGGCCACTTCGTTGGATAGAACAGGTCTTGGGCATTCAGCCCTCATTTTGTTCCGTGTCTTACTGTCCATGGGCTTTCTGATCCGAGCCTCAATATAGCTAGCCACATGTTCCAATGGGGCCCATTCAGACGAGCGGGGATGCTTCAGCATCTCAGGAACGAACATAGCCTGTCCCAAAGCGTCCAATGGAGCCGCACTGTCCCCATGCCTTCTTGAAAAAGAAGAGGAAATTGAGGAGATTGAATCTGAAACCCCTTCGGAATCATTCGGGGCCCAGTCTGTGTCGCTAGTGTCCGACTCCTCATCCTCTGCAGCTTCTGAACTAACCTCATCAGAGCTGTTAGACTCGGTGCGCCTGGCCCTTTTCCAGCCGCGTTTTTTGGCCTTGCGGATAGGCCTCCGTTTACGGGTTTTGCCACTTTTGTGTGGTAATTTCTGTAATTCCAGCTACTTAGCAGGAGTCGCTTCTATAGCTGTTTTTTTGGGGAGACCGTCAACTCCCTTAGTCAGGGTATAGGGTACCCCACCCTCTTGGGCCGACACATATTTGTCTGATGTGGAAGGCACCATAACCTTAGGGTTTTCCCCCAGAGTCTTATCAGTATTTTGAGCCGCCAATAGCTTCAATAGGGTGTTTTCAAAATTGGTGGACATTAAGGCAATGGCTGAAATTACCTCCGCCGAAACGGCGGGTCGTTGAGCGGAGCTCATAGCTGTCGTTGGTGTTTCTGGGTCCGACATGAGGAACGAATAACTAGCCGTTTGTTACCACAGGGAAAACTCGTCCGCTCTGAGGTAACTACGCGCGCGAGCGCAGGGCAGAGCTCCCGCCTTAGCAGGCTAAAGGCGCGAAGCCACGCCTGTCTGCAAAAGGCAGTTGCTCTGTGTAATGAAGGCGCTACCATGCCCGAACTGGGAAAAAAAACGGGAAATGATAAACTTATATTGTGGGCTCCTTGAGAGACCGGCGGTACACCGCTACCCTCTAAAACTGGGAATAAAGCGCACCGCCGCTCGCCCGTAGAGACCTAGTTATAGGAAAGAAAACCTGGTGGAAATTGCACCAGACGCTGAAAGTACTTAAAAACTAAGGACATATAAGCATATGAGCGCAAATGTAATAAAATATACTTAGCTGTCGAAAGCAGCAAAGAAAAGAGAAGAATGTGACGCAGGTCGAAGGATATATAACCGATGCTGGACACTGATTGGCCCAAGTTGGAGTGCCCTACAGTGATTGGTTATGATATTATACAGTATATATGTGAAACCTTTTTTCCTTTGTTCAAAATTACAAAGCTTTATTGAATTTTTCTTTGCTGCTGTTGGAAGAGTAAAGAAGAGTAAAGCATAATATGAAGCCTCCGTGTCTTGGTGTATAATCAGCAAATTCCTCCGAAATTTTAAGCGGGTTGTGAATCCTATCTCCTCCCTTATCTAATAGGTAAGAAATTTTGGTCTGAAGTTTTTTAGATTTTAACTTAGGCTAGGGACAGATGAGCGCATTTTCTGCGGCCACCGTAAAAATGTACGTCGATGCGTGCGCACGCATTTTTTCACGGAATACGCTTAAGTGGTCAGACGATGCGCAATTCTGGACGTATTTCATGACGGTGGGGTAAAAAGAAGTCTAGGGAAATCCGGCTGTTTGAACGTTATGTTGGCCGCACACTAGCAGCGTCTGACGTCTCCTAATCACGCACACACGCCGCTATGCCGCCGCAGCGCACTCTGTACGTCAGTACCAGCGGTTTCACGTTCTGAGAAAAATGCGTTCATTTGCCGGTTGCGTGGTGTCGGCGCACTTTTGTACGACCGTACTGCGTATATTGGCCGTCATTGGCCGTTATGTGCTGCTACTGCCGCCGTGATTTAGTGCGCCTGCACGCGCGTTCCGACTGCCCCACTCTGACCCTAGCCTTAGATGCTAATAACCGGCCAGCTTTGTTGCCTTGAGTATATTGAGTGAGGTTTAAGCGTCGTATGGCCCGTTCAGAGGATTGTAACGTCAGGTGAATTAAATCCCGTCGAAGGGTCGTTAATTGAGACAATAGGTCAGGTGTGGGGTTTGTTTTATGTTGGGCTTCCAAGTCTGATATTTGCCGCTGTAGTGAGATCGTCTGGGCACTGAATGCCTTTTTCCGTGCCGCCCCTCTCTGAATCAAATGGCCCCTCACCACTGCTTTATGCGCCAACCAAGCCGAAGAAATAGCTACCTCGTCCGTCACATTTAATTCAAAATATTCTCATAACACCATTGACGTATCAGAGATATCAGCGCCATCTACGATAAGTGAATCATTCAGTCTCCAGGATCCCATCCCCCTAGCCGGGTAGTCGGCCTCAAAGTCCATCGATATAGGAGCATGGTCAGACCATGTTATAGAACCTATACTGGCGGCCAGGAGTCGAGGGACGGTAGAGCCATGTATCAAACATAAATCAATGCGACTATAAGATGAGTGAACCGGTGAAAAAAAGGTATAATCCCTGGTCGAGGGGTTGAGAATTCGCCATGCATCATATAGGTCAGAGGAGCGTAAGAAGTCGTTGAGTTGGTGGCTAGAGGGAGTCTGTTTAGGGGGCTGCGCTCGGATCTGGCCCGGTCGTGTGTCCACAGCCGTGTCAGGCACACAGTTAAAATCTCCACACATAAAAAGGGATCCCTCCGTCATAGTCTTAATCTTACTATAAGCTTTTTTAAGAAAACATACCGGGTTGACATTAGGCAAATATAAGTTAGCAATGGTTATAGGGAGTTCATTCATAGTGCCCACCAAAATCAGGAGGCGACCCAATGGGTCTGCATATTGGTTTGAACATTTAAAGACCCAGCAGTCCCTGTGAAAAAGAACCGAGACACCCCTAGACTTCGTCTGGGCAGGAGAATGAAAGGAAACAGGGTACATCGTAGACATGTGCACAGCACAAAATTTCGTTTTGAACTAATGCATTAGTACTAAAATGCAATTTATTTAGTTGCTAAAGAAATTCGTTTTCAGTTCTTTAGTATGAAAACTAATTTCATTCATCCGAAAACCAGTGGATACAATTACTATTGTAGCGGCTCCTCTGAGGGCTGAGATCGCTGCTTGTTACAGTATCTCTCACTCTCAGCACAATGTGGGCCATATTACATAGCTGGTGCTAACTTAACCAGAGCTGTTGTAAACTTCCCAGAGCTATTATAGCCTATGGAGGTTTTCAGTTTACAACAGCTCTGGTTAAGTTAGCACCAACATTGTAATACTGCCCCGTGTCAGGCAAAGCTGTTACAGTAACTGACTGCTGCTCATCACAGCGCTCAGAGTTTCAGTAAAACTAGTAAATAATATTTTTATATATAAGACGTTAGAACAATATTATTTCCTTGTTTTACTGAAACTCTGAGCGCTGTGATGAGCAGCAGTCAGTTACTGTAACAGCTGAGCCTGATACATTGTACTGAGAGATAATGTAACAAGCAGCCGATCTCCGCGCTCACAGCCACTGGATTTAAAGGGCTAAAAAAAAAAGGCTCTTCTCTGTATAATGTTTAGAACATCCTCCTGCATTAATTAATACCCCTCTCTGTATAATGTATACAACATCCACCTGCATTAATTAATACCCCTCTCTGTATAATATATAGAACATCCTCCTGAATTAATGTCCCTCTCTGTATAGAACATCCTCCTGCATTGGCATGTGGAGGGTGCAGAACTTTGGATGTTGCGATGTTGCGCTCTTCATTGCTGGTCTCCTTCACTCATCAATATAATATCACAAAAAGGACTGAAACTAAAATGTAGTGCATTTTATTTTAGTTTCTTTCGTTTTTTGTACTGAGCAGTTTCGTTTCTCTTGAGTCATACTAAAACTAAATTATCCCAAAATTCGGACTAAATCGCTTTAGTACTAAAACGAATGCACATGTCTAGTACATCGCGGATTGTAAGTGTGGGGTGCGCAATGCACTAAAATGTGTCTCCTGCACACAGACTATCGCTGGTTTATGTTTATGTAAATCACGAAACAGAGCATGTCTTTTAAACGGAACATTCAGACCCCTAACATTCATTGAGAAAATTCGGAACTGAGGTTTACTCATGATTAAGTAACCACAACGATATAATATGCATGGTAGAGTTAGAAATGACAGAGAGAAGGCACGGGGAGAATGAAAACCAGGATCGTGAGAGCATAACAAAAAGCAAAATGAAGAAATAAGAAAAAGAAGAGAAAATTAAAAACCGAAACAAGAAAAGGACACAAAACAAACAGCGCTGCATCATAAAAATACAGCAGAAATGAGTCATTCCAAGTGGCAAGAAAGAAAGCAAAAAGGAAAAATATCAGCTAAGGAGACTCAATCGGGGGACGAGGGGACGCTCGCTACACAGAGCTCCACACAGGAACCCAGCGCCGAATCAATAAACAAAAGGTCCCGAGGCGATCAGGAAGAGGAACCACTCCCTCCATGGGGGTAACAGTCCAGAAATTCGGACATCTTTAAGAGCGACACAGGAAAAAGGACACCCATTATTTAGGCCGGACTCTGTGCCATTCCGGGGAGATTTTGATCGGCGACGAAGACGGTTCCCGCGGAGGTGAGAAGTCAGCCAGAATATTCCAATCCTTCAAGAATTGTAATCCAGTGGTGACATCGGGAACAACATGCAGAGTGCCATCCCTCCATATCAAAAGCTTCGTAGGAAACCCCCATCTGTACGCCAACTTATGATTGCGGAGAAGCTTGGTGAGGGACGAAAACTCACGACGTTTGGACATGGTCGAAGCCGACAAGTCAGCGAAGAATGAAATATCAGCATAAGGGGCAGATAAAGGCATGGACTTCCGTGATGCCGACATGAGAGCCTCCTTGATATGAAAGAAATGCACCCGGATAATAGCATCGCGGGCCACCGATGTAGGCAGGTTTTTCGCCCGAGGGAGACGATGCGCTCGATCCAGTAATAGGTCTTGTGGTGTAGCCTCAGGCAGCAAGGTTTGGAACAATTCCAGAAGGAATGGGTGTAAGTCCGCTAGTGTGACTGCTTCTACGATGCCCCTGATTCTATTATTATTACGCTGTGAGCGATCTTCTATGTCCGCCATTTTCAATGCCAGGGAGTCATGGGCCGCTTGCAAAGCCTGATGTCGGTCCACCAGATCGTTGTGGGCTAAACATAAGTCATCCGCCTTGATCTCCAGCGCGTCGGTTCGCTCACCCAAATCCAAGACGTCCCGACTCAGCTCCTGCAGCGCTCCTTTGATGTCAGCTTGTATGGTTGAGCGCAGTTCCTGCAACATGGCATGTAACCTGCTCTCCGAGGGCGGCAACGACTCAGAAAGTCCCGGTGGCGCTAGGGGCGACATATCCGGGTCATGAACCGACACATGCTGCGGTGATCCGCCGTCTTGGGCCTCTTTATTGCGTTCTTTCCGAGCCGATTTCGGGGGCTCCAGCGTGCACTGTGCCTTGGGAGGTGCCATCTGGGATATGGAGTAAATTCCCCCACTTGTGGATTTAATTTGCCTCGGGTACTCTTGCAAGCCGTAGGACTATAAAAGATTCAGCGCTGGCCGCACACTTTACATAGTCATGTGATCACTTGCCGGTGCACACTGAGTGGACGAGTTGTCGCCGGCGGGGAACCCGACCCCCACTATCCCAGCCGCCAACCAACACCCCTCCGTGTATCCACTGGAGGTGGGGATGGGGAAAAATGTGTAGGCCGCAAATGAAGGCCACTGCCAGCCGCCGGTGATAGTTGCGCGCGCCTCCCGATGTCTAGGGGGAACGTCGCGTGGTGCGGTGTAGCCAAACGGGAGAACTCCACTCCGTACCTCACTCTGGCGGCCGGCGGTAACCGGTGCGCCGCAGGCCAAACGAGGACGCCAGCCGACGTATCTCCGGGCTGGGGGCCGACAGTCTGTGGCGATGGTGTTAGCCAGCCCAGGCTCCACTCTTGGTGCAGGCCCGCTTGACTCCGGCTGTTCACCCCCAGTTACCACGGGATCCAAACTGCGCCCGGTGCCTCCCCACAGGTCGCCGGCGACAGACGCGGCAGTAGACCCCACCGATCCCGGCTCGTCTGTGAACTTCTCTGGGAGCACGGACACGTTGAAAGGCAGCCCGCTGTCTTCAGTTCAATAGAACTTTAAAGAAGGTACTGGGTCTTCCTCGTGTTCCCCCAGTCTATTAGAGGTGCCGTAACCGGCTGACCAAGCTCGGCAGGGCCCCCCCCGCTCCCCCGGAAGTGGAGGCCTGCGCGGCGCTCGAGAAACTCCGCCCAGGCTCCGCTCGTGCAGTAGGCCCAAGGAGACCCGGCGGCACCCCCGCGGTAATCTGGTGTTCAGGGTGTATGCCTCGACGTCCCCGTGTGCCAGGCAAGCATAGGCAGGCAATCAGGGTCTCAAAAGTGGAGGAAGATCTGGGAATTAGATGTTTAAAAGCAAAGTTGCTGGAGCTACTCCCCTGCACGTCTGTCCTGCTCGGCGTCCGGCCACGCCCCCCTATTTGGGACATTTTTGAAGCTGGCCAAAGTAATTTACCCCCATCAAACCATATATTTTTAGAAAGGGCACACCCTAGGGTGCTTCAAAGAGTTGTATTTTAACACTTTCCATGCACTAGCTCTATGTCAAACTTTCAGGTAGTCACTTTTTGGGTTATTTTTTCACACACATTGTACTTTAGGCATGAATTGTCAAATCCAGTTATGGGTTACTGCCAAAAAACACCCCAAAATATGTTCAGCAACATCTTCTGAGTAAAGTGATACCACCCATATATAGATTTGTTCTGTTGTTTTTGGGGTGCTACGCCAATCTTTGACATGTGCTTGTCAATTTTCTAATTTGACATACAGTATCTTCTTTGCTTATCTTCTTTTTAGGGGCCTTTTTACATACCCCAGTTTTATGAACGTGCATATATTTGGTAAGCTAACACCCCAAAGTATTGTAAATGGAGTGTTTTTATGCTATGGATGCATCCGTTTGCTCCAAACAAATTGGATACAGTTTGGTGGTCATTTTTCATTTTCACACCCACATCAGTTTTGGACTGTGATTTAGGAGACACGGTTGTTTGTTACTGCATGAAAACTCTCCAGGTGTTTTCTGCAAGGTCTCCTGAGTACACACATGCCCCCCATGCATAGGTTTGCCAGGATTTTGGAAGGTTCAAATACAATTTTTATGACTTTGTCATTGGAGTTGAAATTGAGATTATTTCTTCAGCTAGGCCTAGCTTTGGTTTTGGGTCTACCGCATACCCCAGTTTGAATTATTGCCAGAAAATTGTTTATATTTGTTATGTTGACACCCCAAGGTATTGCATATGGAGTGCTTTGATGCCATGGATGCAACGGTTTTAGCCCAAAACATTTGAGAAGGTGTGTGGCGGTAATTTTTCAATTTTTCATTTTCACACCCACATTAGATTTGGACTGTGATTTAGGAGACACTGTTGTTTGTTACTGCATGAAAACTCTCCAGGTTGTTTTCTGCAAGGTCTCCTGAGTACACCCATGCCCCCCATGCATAGGTGTGCAAAGATTTTGGCAAAATACAGCACCAATTGTAGAACATAAAAATGTATGAATAAAATGTAAAAGTCTGGTGCAGTAAAAGAAAAAAAAAACTAAACTGAACTGAACTAACTGGAGTGTGAGAAAAAATAGAAAGGAAAAAAAATCACAGATCACGCACAGTGTGATATATCTTGAAACAGTCCCCAAGACACAGACCGGGTTGTCCAGGGCATTCTGGGCAGTAAAAGATTGTGTCTCTCCTCTGCCCCCTCTTGAAACACACCCTGCACCTTTTTTGGGGTTTCTGTTTGCCCTCAGTAGGGGGGATTTTATAAATAAAATGCGTAGCCCCAACTCTGTCCCCCATCACCGCCCGGGGAGCAGGTGCATCCTGGTACAAAAGCCCCGAAATGACCTGAGCTGAAACTGTAAAAAGGACAGCGTCACTCCGGGGTTTGCCTTTTTGCAGAGCAGAAAGGCATTGTGGGTTGCAATTTGCATCAGGTAAATTGCAACCTTTTTGTACCAGGCCCTTGACGTCCGCATAATCTGGTAGGGCTGGAGCAGCTGATCTGCCAGATCAACCCCACCCATATGCCGGTTATAGGCTTTGATGCACACTGGCTTCCTGATGCGCTCAGCTCTGCCACGTACAGAGACCTCCACAGACCTCTCAGTGTGGATGGTGGATAGAAGGTAACATCCTTCTTGTCTCTGTACTTGACCGCCAACAGCTCCTCTTGGAGCAGAGCTGAGGTCTCCCCCCTTTTTAACCGGGTGCGGACAAGCTGTGCTGGGAAACCTACGCGGTTCTTGCGAACAGTACCGCATGCTGCTGTATCAAAACAATACAGCAGCTTGAACAAAGGGACACTCGTATAAAAATTATCAACATACAAGTGGTACCCTTTGTTCATCAGGGGAAAAAGTAGGTCCCACACAATCTTGCCACTGGTTCCCATGTGTTCTGGGCAACCTGGAGGGTCAAGGCTACTATCCTTTCCCTCGTACACCCGGAAGGCCTGAGTATACCCACTCTCGCTGTCAGAGCTTATACACCTTCACTCCATACCTGGAGCGTTTGGAAGGAATATACTGCTTGAATCCCAGCCTTCCCTTGTATTTCATTAGGGATTCATCCACGGAGATATTCCTTCCAGGTGTATAAGCCTCTGCAAACCTGGCGGCGAAGTGGGTAATCAGAGGGCGGATTTTATACAGCCTGTCAAACTGGGGATGCTCTCTAGGAGGGCACAGGCTGTTGTCACTGAAGTGCATGAAACGCAAAATGTTTTCATACCTTCTACGTGACATTGATTGGGGGTAAATGGGGGTAGAGCAGATGGGGCTACTGCTCCAGTAGGAGCGAATTGAGGGCTTCTTTATGATGTCCATCAGCATAGTAAGTGCCCAGAATTTCAGAAATTCTGGCACATCTAGCGGGGTCTATTGCTGCCTTGCCAAGTAGGAGTGTGGCTTCGCAGCACAATGCTGATGGGCATACAGATTTGATTGGGCCACGATGTGGCCCAACAAATCATCCCCCATAAACACCTGCAAAAACTGTGTGGCGGTAAATCCTGCAACATCAATATTGATGCCAGGATTTGCCGTGAAAGGAGGGATATCTGGCCTCTGGCGATGAGGCACTACCCACTCCTCAGCTGGAGCTGTGCGTCTCCTGCTGGCAGGTGGTGGCCCAGGATCTGCATCAGAAACATCACTAGATACATCAGCCGGCGTAGATGATGTATCTAGCGACGTCTCTGAGCAGTTAGCGGGGTCGAAATCGGGGTCTGAGTCTGACGCAGATGCCTCAGATTCTGACGCCAGGATGGCATATGCCTCCTCGGCACTGTACACCCTCTCAGACATTATATATAATAGATTATAAAATTTTATAATTATTATATATAATAAGCGGATTGTTGGTTCTTAGAAGAACCGTTGGGTTTCACAAGAAAATACAAATAAACACCTAAATCTCTCTAAATCCCTCTAAACCTGCCTCAATTGTTCTAAATCTCCCTAAATTCTCTCTAAATCTGCCTCGATTTTTCTAATCTCACTAAATCTACCTAAAATCTCTAACCTGTCAAATCTGATCTCTCTCTCGCTCACCAAAACACAAGTGAGGAGAGGGAGGGAGAATCACAAAGGTCAGAGCCAATATTTACAAAATATTGACCTGACCTGACAAATTAGAAATTTTATTTTGATTTTTTTTTACTTCTGATTGGATGTTGCTAGCCTGCCTCTCTGATGAGGCAGGCTAGGAACATCCCACACAGCCCCAAGATGACCCTGACCTTAGAAGGGCAGCGCCATCTTGGCTGTCAGTTTATTTTATTTTATTCATTTTTATTTTACTTTTTTTTACTTTTTTTACACTTTTTTTTTACTTTTTTTACACTTTTTTTTACTCTGCTGGGTGCCTTGATCCCTCGAGGCACCCAGCAGAGCACCTGATCACTTATGTGATCGTTTTTGTACTGAGTGACACGATACCTCGTGGCACTCAGTACTTCCCTGCCGCTACCGGAAGTGATCGCTCGGGGGGAGCGATCACTTAGCGGACCGGCGGCAGGTAACCATATTGCAAGGATGCCTCGATGTCGAGGCATCCCTGCAATATACTCAGAGCAGCTGGAAGCGATACCGATCGCTTCCAGCGCTCTCTAGAAGTGCCGGGCACCTCTCCGGTAAAACCGGATGTTGATCGCTCCCGGGGAGCGATCACAAGGTGCCCCGGCACTTCTCACTGCCATTGCACGGATGCCTGGACTCCCAGGCATCCTGCAATGGCGTTTGAGCTGCTGGAAGCGATCCGATCGCTTCCAGCGCTCAAAAAACCGCAGGACGTACCATGTACGTCAGCGGGTCTAAAAGAGACCCGCTGCAATGACGTACATGGTACGTCCTGGGTCCTTAAGGGGTTAAATGTAAAGTTAACGGGGCGGAGCCGAGCCAGCGATGGAAGCAGTCGTGGTTTAGACGAGCTCCCGCTGCTCCCGCTGTAATCACCCCATCAAAAGCACTTCTCGCCTGCCAAACATCACCAAAAGGGGTAGGAGATGTCCACCAACATGTCGCGGACCCCGAAAAAACAAAAAAAAAAGGATGCGCCGATTTTCGCGGTGCGGCAGCGCTCGGAGGGCCCAATCCAAGATGGCGCCCGCTCTGAATCCCCGCACTCCCGCGACCACGAGGCGGCACCTGCAGACTCCAGCCCGGCATCTAGGGCTGATATCAAAGGCCTTCAGGCATTTATCACTGCCGAACTTGAGAGGACCACACGGACCCTATCAGCAGAGATACAGGCGGTGGGGGAACGCACAGCACACCTGGAAGAGCAGGCCGGAAGGTTGGTGGAATACTGTAATGACCTGGCAGGCCATGCTGAGACTATGGAACACCGGGTACAATGGCTGGAGGAATCTCTGGAAGACCTCTCGAACCGCTCCAGACGTAATAATGTCCGCCTGCGGGGCCTCCCCGAATCGGTTTCACCAGAGGAGCTTCAGGACACTTTTCTGGGTATAGTTAAACGCTTGATCCCTGATGTCCCGCCGCAGCGCCTACTCCTAGATAGAGTACATAGGGCCTTGGGGCCACGACGGGATAAAACCACTACTCCCCGTGATGTGATTGCTCGTTTTCATTATTATAACACTAAAGATATCCTCCTCAAAGCTGCTCGCACCCAGGAAGCGAAATATGAGGGCTCCACAATACTATTTTTTCAAGATCTCGCCCCTTCTACACTTGCCAGACGCCGGGGTGGAGGAGAGGTCACTGAGTTGCTACGCCGCAATGATATCCGGTATGCCTGGGGCTTTCCTTTTAAGATTATCGTCTTCAAGAACAACCGCTCTCAGGCGTACTCTTATTTATATCAAGCTAAGGATCTACTCCGCGCAATGGATCTGCCGATCCCCCCCTCTCTAGCAGACCTAACACCCCCACAACCCCTACCACGTTTGGCACAGGACTGGTTGACCCCGGGAGATTGAATGAGGGGCTTGATTTCCAATCCAGGACTGGTCTCAATCACTGCAGGGCCTATGGCCCGCATTTCCTGACCCTATTCCAGGTCAGGATGGGTGTTCTCTCGCGGCAGGCGAGAACCAATACGGTTTAATGTTATTTGATAGTAATATAACAGTTAAGATTATAGGTTATAGATTTTGGGTTATATACCTTTGATATTTTATGTTTATAGCATTGGGGAACCACGAGTGAGCTTATGGCATGTTGGGCGGGTATCCGCTCTTTTAGCGGTGGGAGTAAGCGTGGACTGTTGAACCTCATGCTCTTCCTAATTGCCGCTGGCGTACCCCTCTTCCTTCTCCTCACCCCTGTTCTCCTCCCCTCCGGTATCCCCGCTCGGAAGGACTTTCTGTTCTATACGTGCCTGCCCAGCACGGACTTTTCTTTAACCTCTTTAATCTCTCTGCTCTTTCCTACTTTACTTTTCACTCTCTCACCTCTCCCCCCACCTCTCTCCCCATCACGGCTCTCTGCATGGTGCTCTGGTCCTGGCCGCCCCACGGGCTCCGCGCCCTCCGGGGGTGAGGCGGCGGGACGGAGCACCCCATGTCTCTCTCCTCTATACTCATGTAATGGCTAATGTGAAAGTGCTTTCTCTTAATGTGAAGGGCCTCAACTCTCCCAGAAAACGACGTATGTTATTTCGGGACCTAAAACGAAAATCTGTAGACATAGCTCTGATACAGGAAACTAGGATCCCTAAACAGGCGGCCTTCCGGCTATCGGACCCCGCTTATTCCAGGGTTTATATGTCTTGTGCAATCCCTAAACGTAATGGGGTGGCAGTATTGCTCCGCAATTCTTGCCCTTTTGTAGTAGAAGAGGTACACACAGATGATGCGGGGAGATGCATATTAATCCAGGGATCCGCCTCCGCTCAACAATTCACACTGATCGCATTGTATGGCCCTAATGGCTCAGATTCTAAGTTTTGGGCGGCGACGGCTGATTTTATCCTCTCACACGCCCGGGGACGTATTATACTTGGGGGCGATTGTAACGCCACATTATGCCCCCCGGTGGACAGATCTGACCCCCGTGACGGCAACCGAACACTGACACCCTCATCCCAGGACAAGCAATTTTATAACTTCGTGAAACGTTCGGGCCTAATTGATATATGGAGGACTCATCACCCTTCTTGTAGGGACTATACATTTTATTCCCCGGTGCATGAGTCGTACTCCCGCATAGATTATATATTGATTTCCTCGGACTGCATTTCAAACGTCCTTTCCTCAGAGATAGGATCTATCACTTGGTCAGACCATGCAGACGTGTCCATCACGTTGCGCCCCCTCTCCCCATATGTGGGGAGGAGATGGCGCCTAGACCCTCTTCTCCTAGATAAGCCGGGGGTTTCTGACTCTGTATCGGCGGTTCTGGCGGATTACTTTGAGAATAATGACACCCCGGACATATCTAAACAGACGCTATGGGCAGCCCACAAGCCGGTGATACGGGGGACCCTTCTAAGCCTTGCGACGCACCATAAAAAATTGAAAATGGAGGAGATAAATTCTCTCCAACATAAACTACGGCGCTTGGAAATGGCACATAAATCACACCCGACCCCGGAATCCTTCACAACGCTCAGCCAAACACGAATGGCGCTCAATCGGCTATTTTTAGACGATGTGGGGCGCTCTCTATTATGGTCCTGACAACGTTATTATAGTCGATCTAACAAGATGGATACCCCCCTCGCCCGCCTGCTTAAGCCCCGCCCCAAGTTTCAGGCAATAACCTCAATTAGGGATGACACGGGCCTTTTGGTGACCACTCCGACCGCCATCAGGGATACGTTTACACGTTACTTTCGCTCCCTGTATGACCACACCCCTACCCATACTCCCGCCAATGAAACACTTTGTAGGGAAATCAAGCAATACCTAGCCGACGCATCCCTACCATCCCTACCGGACTCGAGACTCGAGCCCCTCTCGTCCCCCGTGACGAAGGAGGAACTACATACAGCATTAAAATCTATGAAACCACATAAAGCCCCAGGCCCTGACGGTTTTACTTATCATTATTATAAATCACACGCGGGAATATTGGGCCCCCACTTATTGTCGATGTTTAACAACCTGTTGGAGGGAGGTAGACTGCCTGCGGACTCCCTTTTAGCATCCATTGCCCTTATCCCCAAACCCGGCAAAGATAAGCACATGGTAGGGAATTATCGCCCAATATCCCTCATAAATACAGATCTCAAACTGTTCACCAAAATACTATCTAAAAGACTTGATCTAATAATGGGCACCCTAATTCACCCAGACCAGGTGGGATTTATCCCGGGTAGACAGGCCTACGAGAACACTAGGAGATCGGCAGATCTCCTGTGGCTGGCCTCTTCTAGCAATACTCCATCCCTCTTCCTGTCATTAGACGCGGAAAAAGCCTTTGACAGAGCGGAATGGCCATTCCTGTTCACCCTCTTATCCCACTTGGGTTTCCCTCCTCCCTTTGTTCGTGCCATACAGGCTCTATACTCAATACCGACAGCACAGATTATAATCTCAGGGACAGACCCACTCCCCTTTCCAATACGCAACGGCACTAGGCAGGGGTGTCCCCTATCGCCGGCTTTATTCGCACTGTTCTTAGAGCCTCTACTTCAACACCTTAGAAAGGACCCACATATTACGGGCTTTCGGATGGGGGATCAGGAATACAAACTCTCGGCATACGCTGACGACATATTACTCTCCCTGACACGACCTCTCTCCTCCCTACCGGCGGTCATGCGACGACTTGACGAATTCTCTAGACTTTCGGGATATAAGGTGAATATCACCAAATCGGAGGCGGTGGCCACACACATGTCCCAGGGAGATCTGGACACCATCCGGGGGGCATATCCCATTCGAGTTTCCCCCACCTCCATTGATTATTTGGGGATTGCACTGCCATCTAACCCTGGGGACCTGTATGATAAAAATTTCCCTCCGCTGCTCTCTCAACTGAAAAAAGATTTAGAATCATGGTCTAAGTACGCCATTTCGTGGGTAGGGAGGGTACATTGTATTAAGATGAATGTTTTGCCTCGCTTACTCTTCTTCTTTCAGGCTTTGCCGTGCGCCCTCCCTTCAGAAGATATACGGCTCCTGCAATCTACCATAGACCACTTCATATTGTTACCGGAGTCAATCAGGTTCACTTCATTAACGGCGCCGGACCAGACACAAGCAAGGATTGTCCAAACACGAGTCTCTTCAGGAAAGGCAAGATCTTTATTGTGTCGTCAACAAGTGCTCACACAGGATTGAATCGCTTAGAGTGAGCCCCGATTACACAGAGACATGAGGTTATGCCCCAAATACATAATTAGGTAATCCCCATTAGCCCCCTCCCTATGACACTCTATGCTTCCCCACGTGGGTTAATACCTCCCATCATTAATTCGAACACAAAGAACATTCCACATATAACTATAATTGATACACTTCTCGTTAGTTTGACAGTCTGTGATTTGTTTGTGCTGTCTTTCTCCGGGCAGTGCCTCCCTCCCTATCGGCTATGTTTATTCAGGTGGCCTGGGGCCTGGTCTTTTATTCCCCGGCACATCTCACTGACCTTGTCCCAGTCATAAATCTTTCTGTTTCAAGAGCCGGCCGGATTCTGCCTGGATTTCTTGTTAGTTTTTCTAATCTACTACATTCCTTAAATTCTATGCAAACTCTGCTTTTCTCATCTAAGTGAAAATCTATTCTATTTACTGGTGAACCAACATTCTGGACAAGATGGCTGCCTGGCTAATAGTAGCGACCATCTTTCAGCCTGGTTCTCCTTCAATATGGCAGGGAAAAAGACATCGGATCGCAAGGGCGACTCTTTATCGACCAAAAGACGCAGGGGGCCTGGGCCTTCCATGCCTATTTTCTTATTATTATGCCGCACAACTGGCCCAGATCGTGGCCTGGCACTCGCCAGGGGGTCTTCATCGCTGGGTAGACTTGGAAAGAACTCTCATGCACCCTGATCACCCCCATCTATGGATCTGGCTCCCTAAACCACAAAGACCCCTCCTGCGAACAACCTGCCCGGCTATATTAAATTCCATTCGTCTTTGGGACAAACTCGCAACTAAATGTGACCTTACCTCCCTTCCTTCTCCTTTATCCCCGGTGCTTCGTAACAAAGATTTTTTGCCTGGCTATAATGCTAGGGCAGAGGACGGATGGATGGGCACTACAATACGCCGCCTGTATCAATTATTTCCTGGAGGAATCTTTATAGATCAAACAGACCCTATAATATCTGGATCAAGCGCTAATACCAACCCTCTTCCATACTTCCAACTAAGGGCATTCGCAAATCAACGGCTCATCAAGGAGGCGGCCTTAACACCCCTTACACCCTTTGAGCGTCTATGTCATACCGGCTCATACCCGAGGGGATTGATCTCCACTCTATATCGATCTTTGACAACTATTTTGGACTGGAAGACACTCCGATATGTGGCGGCCTGGGAAGCAGATCTTGGAGAGTCTTTGGAAGCAGAGGAATGGGCGGATATTTGGGAGTCTATGAGGTCGGTATCCGTCTGTACCACCCATCAGGAACAACTCATAAAGACAATATTTAGGTGGTATGTTACACCGGTCCAAATGTCTAGAATATCTCCTGGGACCCCAGACTCATGCTGGAGAGGGTGTGGAGCTCGCGGCACCTATATTCATATGTGGTGGGAATGCCCCACACTGAAGACCTTTTGGTCACAAACTCACATCCTGGCGATGGCGGTTTTATCAAAGGACATCCCCATGGATCCCTGGGCCTTTTTATTATCTCGACCAGTGCAGGATCTGACCAGGCAAGAGAATAAGCTTATGGCTAAAATAACTTTGGCGGCACGTAGGGTCCTGGCGGAAAGCTGGAATAACCCACGGGCTCCTTCGTTCACACGCCTTTCATCTAAAATGCAGGACGTCTGCTTAATGGACGAACTCACGGCCATTTCTTCACATACTCTCCCCGCATATTACAACACCTGGGCCCCCTGGATTGCCCAGATGGGCGAGGGTCGGATACAGATGGACTTGCTGCAGAATGATATCCCTTTATAAGCCCTAGTGGCTCGTTCCTTGGGGCACTGATGGCAGGCAATTGGGTCAGAACGTGATTTGGAGATTGCCAGATAATGGTTACGCTTAATATTGCTTAAGAGCCTCCCCCTCTCCCTTCCTCTCTCTTAATCTGTCTCTATAGGGACCCGGGCAGTCCCTATTTCTAGCTATTTCTATCTTTCCTCTGTTTACTTTCCCCCCTTATCTTTCATTAGTTATTGTTTTTATAACGATGAAACTGAGGAAATGTTTTGCCTCTGTTATCAGAGGAATAATAAGTATTATTGTTTGACATTTTTCTCAATAAAAAATACATTTATAAAAAAAAAAAAAATGTAAAGTTAACCCAATAAAAATGGTATCACCGGCTCGTCCGGCTATACTCGTGATATATATATATATTTTCTTCAGGTAATGGGGGTTGTGGAATTCGTGGGTGAGTTCCCTCACTTTTTTTCCCAGAACTTGACCCCTGCATATAATGGTGCCGGCAGCGGTCCCGGGTGCTGGGCTAATATCGAGGATGACATCAAGGAATCCGGCCGATCGCTGGCCGCAAAGGGAGGACGCGCTGAGCGCGTCCTCCGCATTCAACAGTACCTGCGGGTGGAAGCGCTGACCGCGTCCTCCACAGCAAAAG
This sequence comes from Leptobrachium leishanense, assembly GCA_009667805.1. Taxonomy (NCBI): domain Eukaryota; kingdom Metazoa; phylum Chordata; class Amphibia; order Anura; family Megophryidae; genus Leptobrachium; species Leptobrachium leishanense. The sequence goes on from RXON01000620.1 coordinate 52,469, forward strand.
GGTTAAAGTTGATGAAACCCCGCCCACTTTGCACCCCATGTTATTAACTATTATATTCCTAATGCAAACGTTAACGCTCACATGCGTGAGCGTTAACGTTTGCTGCGGTATTTAACGCATATTACAAACCAAACGCAAACGGGTTAAAAAACCCGTTTGCGTTTGGTACCTTGTGCTTCTCAGCGCGAGGTTATTGCACTTTGCGCTCCCTATACTTAACATGGGGAGCGCAAAGTGTTAATCAGCGCTGGTATTACAAAGTCCAATGGACTCCATTGAGAGGATGCGCACGGCCGCGCTTGGCGGGCACAAACAATGCAGACAGCCTTTTTTCAGCCTTTTTTTGCACCTGTATTGTAATCCCCTCTTAAAACGGGGGCGGTAGGGGAAAATGGCGGGCGCAGTTTTTTCTCCCTACCGCCCCCGTTTTAGCGCGAGGATTGCAATAGAGCCCTATGTTTTAAATATTTTTTTTTGTAAGTCGCATCTGTTCTTATGTGTACCCCAAGATTTATAATTCTTATGAGAGTATTTGTTATAATACTTACAAGCTGATATTCGCATAATATCTTAGCACATTTATTTGGTGACAAATGCCCTGGTTCATGATTTACATTTTACCAGCATGTTCATTTTTGCAGCACAAACGTAGCACAAACAAATGGTCTATTTGTTTTTAAAATTTAATAACATGGGGTGAAAAGTGGGCGGGGCTTGCAGTCACGTAATCTAAAATTAAATGTGCAATAACTTCCAACCAAACCGGCACAAACGAATGGTATATTTTTATTCAGGTTTTACAAACATGGGGTGCCAAGTAACTTCACAAAGCTCTCGTCTGCCTGATCTTTTAGCAACAAGAATGTTTTATCCCAGAGGCTTCAATGTTAAAAATATTCCCGTTTTATTTCAATATCTAATAAACCATTATAATATTCTGCAGTAAAGAGTCTCTTTATTTATCCAACAGGTCCTTCTGTGTGTCCTTTGCTGGTAACTCCTCCTCCTCATTGCCTCTATCTGTTGGTGTACCTCAAGGCTCTGTCCTTGGTCCTCTGCTCTTTTCCATCTACACCTCCTCCCTGGGCAAAATCATCAACAGCTTTGGCTTTAATTACCACCTCTACGCTGATGACACTCAGATCTACCTCTCTACCCCTGATTTCTCTCCCCCTGTCCTCTCAAAAGTCAGTGACTGTTTATCTGGCATCTCCTCCTGGATGGCCTCTCCACCACCTAAAGATCAACATGTCAAAGACTGAGCTCCTACTTATCCTCCCTCCAATGCCTCACCACCTCCTGACTTCTTATCACGGTGGAGGGTATCACCATCTCCCCATCAAACCAAGTTCGCTGTCTTGGAGTTACACTGGACTCTGCTCTTTCCTTCATCCCCCACATCAAGTCTCTTTCCTCCTCCTGCCGATACCAACTGCGTAATATTTCCAGAATTCGGCCATTTCTTACCGCTGTCACCACAAAACAACTCATACACGCCTGGTAATCTCCCGACTCGACTATTGCAATAATCTCTTATCTGGCCTCCCTCTGTCGCCCTCCCCCCTACAATCCATCCTGAACGCCTCCGCCAGGCTAATTCACCTCACCCGCCGCTCTGTCTCTGCCGCCCCCTCTGCGAGTCCCTTCACTGGCTCCCCATCCACTGCAGAATTAAGTTCAAAATCCTTATCCTTACCTACAAAACCCTCACTAACTCAGCTCCCCACTACCTGTCCTCACTAATCACCAAATACACCCCAGCCCGCTCCCTAAGGTCAAACAGTGACCTGCGCCTAGCTTCTCCCCGCATCACCTCTTCCCATGATAGACTGCAGGATTTCTCACGCGCAGCCCCACTCTCTGGAACGCTCTCCCTCGTACTGTCAGACTTTCCCCTAACTTCTCTTCCTTCAAACGCTCCCTTAAAACGTTCCTATTTAGGGAAGCCTACCCCCCAACTCACTGACACAACCATCAATCACTCTCACCTTACAGTCCTCTCCTCCTGTTTCCAACCCCAACCCTCCTAGATTGTGAGTTCCTACGGGAATAGGGCCCTCATCTCCTCCTGTACTGTTTGTCAAATGTTGTTCAATGTATTGTAACCCTGTCTATACTGTGCTTATTGTACAGCGCTGCGGAATATGCTGGCGCTTTATAAATAAAGAATAATAATAATAATTTCTCGATTTTTTTTTAGGATTTGTTTAGATTTTTTTTTTTAAAAAATTAAAAATTCTTTTTTTTTCGAACTTTTTGCGAACACCCTGAAAAGCTCAAAGTTCGCTGAACGGGCAATGTTCGAATCGAACTGAACGCCCATCCCTAGTTACACGCTAGGGGGGTTATTCAAAGCGATCGAATTGCTTGAGAAAGGTAACCGAACGCTGAAAATCAGCGTTCGGTTACCTTTCCTGACCATTAGGCTATCCAGAGAGCAGGCAATTCGCCAAATCCTGGCGAATTGCCTGCACATACGGTGCCTGTTCGGTGCCTGTTCGAGGGCAGTGAAATCCCCATTAAAAAGCACTGCTTTCGGCTATTCGGAGAACACAAACCAGCAGTGAAAGGTTCCCCTAATGCCCTGCCATTCGGTGGTTTAATTCGGCAAATTAATTCAGGAGAATCCATAGACTTCAATGTTAAAAATATTCCTGTTTTAATTCAATATCTAATAAACCGTTCATTATAACATTCTGCAGCAAAAAGTCTCTTTATTTATAGATTTTTTAGGATACTTTAAGCATTTTTCTTTTTTTTTTTTTTTTTAAAAAAAGTCCGATTTTTTTTTTTTATTTTTTTCAGTTTGCTTATTTTTTTTGTAACAGCCCTCTTTATTATCATTCCCTGGACCTCCTGTGAAAATTTCAGACATTTTCGCTCAGTAGTTTCTTTGCAAACAGCGTTTCTTTTTCCCAGATTCATACAAATGGTTTTTCTAATTTATTCACTGCCTCCTCTACGTCTCGGCTGCTTCGGCTCTGTGTGATTCGGCTCATGTTCGGCTCCTGTTCGGCTTCTTCAAAGGTTAATCCAGATGTTTTTGCTTGTTTTCAGCTTGCATTCGGTTAGTTTTCGTCAGGTTTTCGGCAGCTTTTCCCTGCAATTTGGGGACCCTGTGCTGTTTGCTGAATACACCGCAGGGTCACCGAAATGGGATCGGCAAAAGGAACCGAATTGAAGAGAACGAAAAGTCACCGAACGTGCGGTGACTTTTCGAATCTCTTTGGATAACCCTGTGTATGTATGATGCGCACACGTTACGCGCTGTATGTATGATGCGCACATGTTACACACTGTATTATGACACACACATGTTACATGCTGCTGGTGTGACAAATGCTAATCATGCCGCCTGCATGGGGCGCTCCAGACCACGTGGGGTTAACCTGCCATAGCTTCATATTTTTGTCTTCAGTCTCAGAATTTAAATGTTTAATTTGCCTCCCAGCGTTTCCTTATCCCGTGTTTGCAGGAATCATCCTTCCCATAAAAACACCCTGCTGCTGCTGAGACTGCATGAGACGGAAGCACCAGATCCCCTGAGCCTTCACAAGGTACAGTATGAGCCGCCCTGATTCACCACTTCAACCCCAGAGCAGGACCAGGAGCCCACCGGCAATCAGGGCAGCACACAGACAGACAGGGCACGGAGACAGGGAAATCATCCCAAAAAGAGCACAATACAGAGAGAAATCAGCCCAGACAGAGCACAATACAGAGAAAAATCAGCCCAGAGCATAATACAGAGAGAAATCAGCCCAGAAAGAGCATAATACAGAGAGAAATCAGCCCAGAAAGAGCATAATACAGAGAGAAATCAGCCCAGAAAGAGCATAATACAGAGAGAAATCAGCCCAGAAAGAGCATAATACAGAGAGAAATCAGCCCAGAGCATAATACAGAGAGAAATCAGCCCAGACAGAGCACAATACAGAGAGAAATCAGCCCAGAGCATAATACAGAGAGAAATCAGCCCAGAAAGAGCATAATACAGAGAGAAATCAGCCCAGAAAGAGCATAATACAGAGAGAAATCAGCCCAGAGCATAATACAGAGAGAAATCAGCCCAGAAAGAGCATAATACAGAGAAAAATCAGCCCAGAAAGAGCATAATACAGAGAGAAATCAGCCCAGAAATAGCATAATACAGAGAGAAATCAGCCAGAAAGAGCATAATACAGAGAGAAATCAGCCCAGAAAGAGC